>JADRCD010232285.1:0-21860 GCA_019843815.1 Montemys delectorum
AGAGCACAGATAAAAACAGGAGTGAAGTAATAAAGAATTAAATCAAAAAGAGGAACACAGGGCATATTCCATCTCTGAAAACAAATATGATTATCAAGTAGACTTTGATTCTAGGTGTACATCAACAACTAATATTGTAAATCATTTGTTAGAAGAGTAGTCTCTATCTTTGTATCTTAAATGAAAGGCTGAAATCTTCCTATTTACAACTTATCCACCTGTCTAGACTGGTCACCCTTATCTTTGGTGACCAAATAGTTTTAAGTATTTGTTAAGCAAATCGTTTAGATTAATAAGTTTATTGAACAGTCAATTCTTGACAACCCTGCCAAATATATGGGCAGGAGAAAACATAGTTAGTCTTGTATTTCCACAGAAATGTGAATCCAACAAATTGTCAAAAACTCTTAAGAGGATAGGAACATCTAGAGAACAATGTCTCTAATAACTGAAAAAACTCAAGTCATTAAGATCAAGTTTAAAGCTAAAGGAAATAGAGGTTAGCTGGAGTTTTGTTTGTGTTATTACCTTCAACATAGAGTTAGCTAAATTTTGCTTCCAATTGCTGCATTAGAATTTAGCAATGGGGCCAGCGAGATGGGTACAGGTGCCTATGTGTCAACTGACTTTGATCTTTGGAACCCATATAGTGGGAGGAGAAAACCCACTCCAACAGGTTTTCTCTGATCAACACAGGACATTGTGGTGACAGATGTCCTCCTTCCCCATGAATACATCAAATTAAAGCAAATGATTCCTTAAAATAAATTTTAAAAATGAGTTTAGGTTTACAGAATAAGAGCCAGTCCTTTTCTAGATGCAGTATGTTTGCAAGCTTCTCTTTAAAGTCTTGAGATGGCAGCTCCTTTTTTTTTTTTAATTCAAAACTCACTTCTCCTCTTAATTAGTAGCATCAGTGTGATTTTCTCTCCTTTAAATTGAGCAGGCTGTGTAGCTAAATGGTGTTTTTTGACATTCCTGCCCTGGGGACAGATTCAAAATAGAGACAGAAGACAATAGAGATTGACTACATACTTCGTGGATGCAATCGAGGCAAATTCTGGTAATTACAGGAATCCAGCAGCACTTTGTCTCTTGGCATCTGCACTCGGAGCTACAATGAAATCATCATGGACAAACATGATGTGCAGTGTGTTTATGGAGCTGTGTGTTTTATTAACACTGAGCGCTACAGAGAGTTAAGCACCACTTGCTAATTTTAAAATTTCCATGAACTGTGGCAATTAAGCCTAATAATTATTTAAAGACTATAGTAATGATGAGGCCACTTTGTCCTGCATTTTAAACAAAAACAAAATAAGTGGGGTGCTTCAACTCAGTTTCTATGGGGTGCTTCTCACCTGGCAATTCTGTCTGTTCCTACCTTGTGCAATTTACAGCTAGAAAATTTCCTGACATATTATTCTCAAATTAAAGGACTCCTCAGTTCACATTTTGATTCCTTGCTACCTTTATGCTTCTTTCTGCTGTTGTGGCAGCTATATGTTGGAGGCCTTTTGTTCCTAGATGTAAATGTCATAGAGCATTGCTGAGCACCCTGTGTGGCCACCAGGAAACAGTGGGTCTAATTGAACATATTAACTGTTTCTTAAAGAATAGTCGTTTATTCCTACTATAGATTCTTCTAAATAACAACTCAAAAGAGCCATTTATTGTTTTTCAGGGCTTTCATGGAAAAAAATTCTAAAAAGAGGCTTGTTAGAACCCCAGGCAGAGTACAACAATGTCTTCCACTATGTTAGCCCCATGTTAACAAATACAATTGAAAATCAAAACAGCCAGAACTCACAGTACTAGATTAAAAACATGAACAGACAAGAGAGGGGAATTAGTGATTGTCAGGAAGATTTATGTGAAGAAAAAATTTAATGTATTTTAGTTTGATTTCCAAACACAAGTTGAAAACTTATTGATAAGCATAACCTCTACTTTCATGTTCTTGTTTTTTTTTTTTCAATTTACTTTCAATTCCTAAGTCATTTTAAAAGATGTTTGAGTATTTTACTTTATAGCCTGTACTGGCTGGTTTTGTGTGTCAACTTGACACAGGCTGGAGTTATCACAGAGAAGGGAGTTTCAGTTGGAGAAGTGCCTCCATGAGATCCAGCTGTGGGGCATTTTCTCAATTAGTGATCAAGGGGGTAGGGCCCCTTGTGGGTGGTGCCATCTCTGGGCTGGAAGTCTTGAGTTCTATAAGACAGCAGGCTGAGCAAGCCAGGAGAAGCAAGCCAGTAAGGAACATCCCTCCATGGCCTCTGCATCAGCTCCTGCTTCCTGATCTGCTTGGGTTCCAGTCCTGACTTTTTTTGTGATAAACAGCAATGTGGAAGTAAGCCAAATAAACTCTTTCCTCCCCAACTTGCTTCTTGGTCATGATGTTTGTGCAGGAATAGAAACCCTGACTAAGACATAGCCTGAGAATAAAGGATACTGAATATCAGATCCCTGAACATAAACTGGGAAATGTCAAGCTTCATTAGGGAGCCAGTTGTTTTTGCATTGATGCTGAAGAGAAAATTGTGTTTGGTATAGAGGGAGGATTCTGTTGACAATTATTTCCACACAAGTTTTATGTCATCAGCAATGGAATAAAATGGGCCCACAATATTCCATAGCAAAAGACTAGATAGGATATAGGATATATTCAATAAATGTAAAGAAGCAATTCCTTATTTTATCTGAAATATGAAGAAAGTCATTCTAGAAAAGAATATAGAAAGTAGATTATGCTAGCACCTCGTTTTCAATGATCCTTCTTTTCTTTTTATTTGTATCCAGATAGGCAAACCTTTCTTTGTTTCTGCTTTGATTTGTTATTAACCACAAAGCATTTGTTTATTATTGCTGGTAGCAATAATAAACATCCAAACAGTTATCTTTAGTGATGAAAACACGATCAGAAACATTATCAATAACTGTTGCTATGGATCAGATGCTGGGGTGTGGCTGGTTCACATACATCATCAGTCTTAAGAGCATCTTACGAAAGAAGCAGAGACTAAAAAGTCACAGAGCATAGCTCGACCATGTGTGAAGTCTTACGTTTCCCTTAATTTCTTCTTTTATTTTAATTATTTTACTTATTTACATTCTAGTCGTTGCCCTTCCTGTAGTTCCTCATCCCATTCCCTGCCCCTTGCTTCCAAGGGGGTGTCCCCAGGGCTCCCCATTCCCTAGGGACTCAATTCTCTTGAGGATTAAGCACATCTTCTCCCACTATGACAGACCAGGGAGACCTCTGCTATATATGTACCAGGGGCCTCAGACTGGCCTGTATATGCTCCTGGTTAGTGGCTCAGTCTCTGGGACCTCCCTGGGGTCTTGGTTAGTTGAGACTGCTGGTCATCCTATGGGGTCACTCTTTCCTTCAGCTTCTTCAATCTTTTCCATAATTGAACCACAAGAGTCCCTGACTTGAGCCCAATGGTTGGATGTAAGTATCTATACCTATCACAGTCACCTGCTGGTAGGGCCTCTCAGAGGACAGTCATGCTAGGCTCTTTTCTGCAAGCATAACCTAGCATCACTAGTAGTGCCAGAACTTGGTACACCCCCATGAAATGGATCCCAAATTGGGCTGGTCATTGGGCTGCCTTTCCTTCAGTCTCATCCATTTTTGTCCCTGCAGTTCTTTTAAGACAGAAACAGTTCCGATTGATTCAAATTGGTCTCTCTCAGCTTCTGACTCAATTTCTTTGCTTGAAAAATCTGCCTCAGAACTTGACAAACTGAACATCATTGACTACACTGATTGTACAAACTGAACTGAATGGAACTGCAGGATCTCAACTACCTTCATCTGAACTCCACTGAAATCAACTAAACTCCATTGCTCTACCTCCCTCCCTGCCCTTCTCTACAGTAGCTTCTTTTACCTGTCTGCTCTTGTGAAAGATGGGCATATCCTATCTCTGAATCATTCTAGCAAATCTTTTTCAGATTTGTCACTTTGTCTTCCCCTCAATTAGACTTCATGTTTGGGAATAAATGTATGTACTAAAAGTATGTCTGTGTTCCAGTCAGAGGGATTACAGGTGTTTACTAAGGGTCTGTCTACATTCCAGCTGGATCACCCAGACATTTGGAACTGATCCCTTGCCAGAGTAGCCATGTTGCTAAATTAAAATTCCTCTACTGTGTCCCGGTATAATTTAACTCCCCACTGATCTTGGGATCAGATTATTATTGTCCCTTTTTTGATCACTTCATTAAGGTTAAGATTGAGTTCCATAATGATATTTATTTTGATCCTCTTATATTACATTACATTCTGTGGACATTATAATATACCCACACTCTACAATACATGAGGCAAATGGATTGAAGAATATGTAGAATTTCATCTCAAACTATGCTGTGAACAGGATAACTAAGTGGATTGGATGGTAATATCAATTAAATCTTTAGTAATCAAATTCTGAAGTTGCCTTGTACAAAACAGGTCTATCTACCCCAACCTACTTTGATGATTTGTCTCTTATCCTAAGAGCTGCTATGGATTCTTGGCACTTTTAGTTAATATTAAATGCCGTGTCGTGCTCTGAATAGATAGATCTGTGAGGACATTTCCAGGAAATATTAAAGGAAAGGTGGACTTTCTAAGTGAATGGTGACCCTTTTGGTGGTAATATAGCCATCAAGAGATGAGAGGAGAAAGCAGTGCTACATGCTTGCGAGACTTCTGTTCTTGCTTGAAATGGATGAATCTCTTCCCTGTCATTCTCCAGCTTTTTAGATTCCAGCCTAAAGTGACCACCAGGGGTTACCCACGTTTTCCAGGATATGAGCACTGATGAAGGCTTTAACTCTACTGGGAAGCTTCCAGGTTCTCAATCTCTTTAATATGCAGACATCCATTATTGGATTATGTATTCCCCACTGAAGAAGCTATTCTAATAAGTACCTTTAACCATACATATTCTTTCTACGCACTGTAATCCTCTAGAAATCTGTGACTAATGCATGTAGAACTGACTTCTTTAAGCTTATATTTCAGGAAAAGAAACCCTGGGTTACACTCTTAGAGAATTTCTGGGATGAAGAGATGCAAGGCAGACTATAAATAATGAATAGTAAGAATAAAGGAACATTGCAAAGGCATCAGGCTTTAACTAAAGCTCAACTAAATAAAAAGCAAGAGAAAACTGAAAGTTAGTGAGAGTAAAACTTCATGTTTTGAAATATATTGTTGATAATCTCTGATAGGCTCTTTGCTGCCACACCTCCAAACCTCACCCCACAGCTCCACCTGCATCCCAGGAGGCCTGCTCTAACCTAGGACTCCTAGGACAACTAGTACAAGAGACAACCAGCCTGGCCTCTGCTCTGCCTTGTCAGAGCTCCATCTTCCTTCTGATGCTCATCTCTATCTGCAGCTGAGGATCAGCTTGTCACCCCTACCAAACAGCTCTGCCTGCTCCCAGGAGGCCTGTTCCAACCTGGGACTCCCAGCCAACTAGCACAAGAGACAACCAGATGGCAAAAGGCTGGGGCAAGAACATAATCAACAGAAATATGGCCCCCATCAGAATCCAGCCCTCCTACTACAGCAAGCCCTGGATATCCTAACATACCTGAAGAGCAAGAGTGTGACCTTAAATCCCAACTCATGAGAATGATAGAATCATTTTAAAAACATACAAAGAAATATAGGAACATAATCAAACATGTGAAGGAAATGAATAAAATGGTCCAAAGCCTAAAAATGGAAATAGAAGCAATAAAGAAAACAGAAATGGAGATGTAAAACCTAGGAAAAAGAAAAAGAACTACATATGCAAGTATCACCAACAGAATACAAGAGATTGAAGAAAGAATCTCAGGCATGCAAGAGAGCATAGAAGAAACTGAAACATCGGTCAAAGAAAATGACAAATGTAAAAGTTCCTAACTCAAATCATCCAGGATTTTGGTAAACTGTGAAAAAAACTAACCTAATATTAGCAGGGATAGAAGAGGATGAAGATTCCCTATTCAAAAGGTGAAAAAGCATCTTAGAAGAAAATCATAGAAAAAAACTTCCCTAACCTGAAGCAGCACATAACAACGGAACCTGAGGAAATTCAAAAAAAATCATAAGGTCATATTTCAAAAGCCTGTACTCCACAAAACTTGAAAATCTAAAGGAAATGGAGGATTTCTAGACAGTTACCACTAAACCAAAGTTAAATCAAGATCAGTTAAATTATCTAAATAGTCCTATAATCCCTAAGGAAATAGAAGCTGTCATAAAAGCCACCCATCTCCCAAAAGCCCAGGGCCAGATCATCTTGGTGTAGAATTCTAGCAGAATTTCAAAGAAGAGCTAATACCAATAACTCTTCAAAGTATTCCACCAAATAAAAACATAAGGACTACTTTCTAATTATTCTATGAGGCCAGATATCCTAATATCGAAACCACACAGAGACTCAACAAAGAAAGAAAACTTCAAGCCGGGTGGTGGTGGCACACGCCTTTAATCCCAGCGCTTGGGAGGCAGACACAGGCAGATTTCTGAGTTCAAGGCCAGCCTGGTCTACAGAGTGAGTTCCAGGATAGCCATGGCTATACAGAGAAACCCTTGCTCTAGCGCAGCAAGTGCTTGGGCAATTACTACCTTGTCACATTTTTGTTGGGCTCTGAGCTTTCAAACCATCTAGAGAAGAAACACTAAGCCAGCACACAAGGCAACACTAAACAGGCCAATCCCCACCCATCCTTTAAGGAAATAAAAGGCTGAAGAAATCCAGGAGGTAAATTTAGTAAATCCTTGAGCCAGGGACGGATCCACTCGCGTCGAATTGATAGTCACGATAGCCAATCTCAGCCGATTTCCTATAAGATATTGAAACAACTATCGAGAGAGATTAGTAGCCTGAGTAATACTTTGATATTAAATGGAAGTCACACACAAGCCAGAATGTTTCTACTCGCAGCCTACTTGTGCTAGCTGCCAAAGGGTATTTATTTGTTCTACTCAGCTGCATCACGGCAGCTGCTTCCTGCATTGGTTAGCGGGCCTCCAAGCTCTTCATCCAAGCCTCTAGTTATATGGAGTCAGTGGCATGGCTGCATCTGGATCAGTCAGGGACTGAATGCCATGAGCACGGCTGCCGCTCCTGCGGTGGGGGAATGGCGGCCTCTTCCTACAAGATGGAGGGACCTTGACAGGCCCCGGCAACGTGATGACCCACGGATGTGGCTTAAACCCCCCCCCCAGCGCTTCCTCTCATGGCCCACAGCGCCTTAGACTGCTTGGCCACGCTACCTCGGGGCTGCCTCGCTGAAGCTCGCCTCCACTCACGCGCTTGATCGTCTGCCTGCCTGCCTGCCTGCCTGCCTGCCTGATCAGCGTCTGCCCGCTCATTAGCAAATCAAAGTGAAAGAGGCTGTGATCTGTTCTACTGAACGCTCCTCCCCTATCTGTTCCAATGCTGCTTGTGCATTCGCTGCGGGCTGGGAAGCCTTGCGGTTCTGTTCTAATGCTGCCTCTGAGTTCGCCACGCAGAAGCGCCAGCTGCTGCTGGTAGGGCCACACGGGGCCACCAGTTTGTCGATGTTCGCTATAAGCACTGGCCCGGCCTGCTAGGCCAGGCCGAAATCGCTGCCCAGACTGAGGAAACCTGCTGCCCCAGGCCCTGCCAGGTCGGGCTCTGCAAGGCATCTCGTTGCCCACCACCGCCATCTTTCTCAGTGCTGTTGCCTGTCCTTCTAAGTCCTCTTTCTCAGAGGGGCTAAGCTCGTTCCCCTTTTCATCCAAACAGAACCCGTCCGCATAGAGCGGAGGAACATGGGGGACTATGGCCGGAACTGCTGCGGTGAGGTCACTGCAGGTTGGGGAGCCACGCGGTTTCTGTCTTTTGCCTTTTTCTGCTTACGATTTTGCAGCGGCAGCTGCCCATCTGGATGGTATCTTTCCTCCTCATAGCGGGCTGCTTCTTTATCTAAGTTTTCTTGTTCAGAGGGACTTAGTTCCTCTGACTCAGAGCTATCAAGCCCCAAGGCCTCCAGTTCCTTTATCTGATAAAGAGATCTCTTTTCTGAGGCCTGTTCCTTCTTACACTTCTCTCCCAGGGCGCCCTTTCCCTTGTCTCTCACTTCCGCAGACTGAACATCTTTGGAAGAGTTTTTTTTTTTCTTAGGCATGCCTCTTCTTTTTTCTTTCTGAGCTCCTAACCTCTTATCTCACTCTGTTTCTGACATGCTGTCTTGTAACTCCTCTAGCACTCCCTGACCTGCCACGATAGTTGAGCAGCATTTCTCATCTTGTAGGCACGATCTTACTAGTCTCCACAGCAGCCGAGTCCCAGGCTTCAGTTTCCCATTTTGCTGTTCCCTAATTAAATCGCCCTCCAATTTGTCCCAGGAGGCGAGCGTTAGCGACCCCGAGCATATATACCAAGACGCCACTCGATCAACCTCCTTAACGAACCCCTCTAACGTTTTTGTAGAGACCTTTAATTCATGCTGTCGCAAAAGCGACTGAAGCCCCCGTGATCACCAAATGTGAAGCTCCCATGCTGCTCTCTTATCTACGAGAGAACCTGACACTCGGAGGGGCACCGCGGCCTATCTACGTCCGACTAACCGTGCCCAGCAGCGGCAGAATTTAACAAGAGAACCGGTGAAAAGAAAATGAAACCAAAAGGAAGAGAATGAGTGCTGCCACAACGACAATGAGAGCCTCCACAGTACCAGCTAATTGTGGGGAGAGATGAGATAGATCAAGACCAAACATGCCTCTCAGAGCTTACCTTTGTCCTGCAGTTCTGGACCCTCCCTGAAAACGGGGGTCTCTTCAGTGGTGCCGGTGATGGAGAAGTCCCAGGTTTCAGCACCAAATATGGCCCACACTATTTTCCCGCCAGCAGGAACACACGGACACACACAGGATCCTTCTGCAGCAAACCTTTATTACCATGTGGAGAGGAGAGGGCGAGCCCTGGAAATGCACTGCTTATATACACCCTGGAGCAGCATGTTCACCTCTGATTGGCTGTTTGCTCATTACCTCATGAGACGCCTCGGGATAGGCTGTGACTTGGCGCTCTCTGGCCCTAGCACATGTGCAGATGGGCTGAGACTTGGCTCGCTCTGGCCCTAGGCACATGCGCAGACTACTTGTTACAGGGAGAAGACACCCACCGGATGCAGGCACCATCTTGTAATGGAGGCTGCCGGCTCGGGTGCAGCTCTCTACAGATAAAGAACTGAAGAAGTTAGACTTAAACAAACCAAATAACCCAATTAAAATATGGGTTACAGAGTTAAACAGTGAATTCTCAACAAAGAAATCTGGAATGGCCAAGAAGCACTTAAAGAAATGTTCAAATTCTCTAGTGATCAGGGAAATGCAAAGCAAAACTACTCTGAGATTCCATCTTACCCCACTCAGATTGTCTAAGAAAGGACCCAAGGAGCTGAAGGAATTTGCAACCCCATAGGAGGAAGAACAGTATGAACCAACCAGTGCCCTCAGAGCTCCCAAGGACTAAACCACCAACCAACGGGTACACACGGTAGGACTCATGGCTCCAGCTGCATATGTAGCAGAGGATGACATTGTGGTTCATCAGTGGGATGAGAGGCCCTTAGTCCTATGATGGCTCTATGCCTCAGTGTAGGGGAATACCAGAGCTAGGAAGTGGGAGTGGGTGGGTTGGTGAGCAGGGGGAGGTGGGAGGTGATGGGGTTTTCAGAGGGAAAGTAAGGAAAGGGGATAACATTTGAAATGTAAATAAAGAAAGTATCTAATAAAATAAATAAATAAACTCAAGCAACATCACATGCTGGTAAGGATATGGAGAAAGAAATCCTTCATTGCTGGTGGGATTACAAACTTGTACAACCACTTTGGATATCAATCTGATGGATTCTCAGAAACTTAGAAATAGTTCTACCTGAAGACAAAATGATACTACTCCTGAGCACATACCCCAAAGATGCTCCCACATGCCATAAGAACACATGTTCTGTTGTGTTCATAGTAGCCTTAATCTTAATAGCCAGAAACTGGAAACAACCCAGATGTTCTTCAAGTGAAGAATGGATCCAGAAAACGTTGTTTATTTACATGATTGAAGGTATTAAGAACAAATACATCATGAATTTTGCAGGCAAATGGATGGAACTAGAAAAAAAAAATCATCCTGAGTGAGGTAACTCAGACCCAAAATGGCATGTGTGGTATGTGATCACTGATAAATGGATGTTAGTCATAAAATGCAGGATACTCATGGTGCAATCCACAGACGCAGAGAAGCTAAACAAAAAGGAAGGCCCATGTGAAGAGTGCTTGAATTCCACTTAGAATGTGGGAACAAAATATAGGCCTGTGGTCCTGACTCTGCTATGGCTGCGGCTGTGCATTAGTTAAAAGGAGGCAATGCAGTCTCTGGATTGTCCTTCCTTCAGTCTCCACTCCATAATTTGTCTCTACAACTCCTTCCATGTGTATTTTGTTCCCCCTTTAAAGAAGGAATGAAGTATCCTCACTTTGGTCTTCCTTCTTCTTCTTCTTCTTCTTCTTCTTCTTCTTCTTCTTCTTCTTCTTCTTCTTCTTCTTCTTCAGTTTCTTGTGGTTTGTGGATTCTACGTTGTATATTCCAATCTTCTGGGCTAATATCCACTTATCAGTGAGTGCATACAATGTGTGTTCTTTTATGATTGGGTTACCTCACTCAGGATGATATTCTCCAGATCCATCCATTTGCCTAAGAATTTCATAAATTTGTTGTTCTTAATAGCTGAGTAGTACTCAAAGGTTCTATGCCCCAGTGTAGGGAATGCCAGGGCCAGGAAGCAGGGGGTTGGTGAGCAGGGGAAGGGCGGGAGGAAACAGGGGTTTTTTTTTTGTTTGTTTGTTTCTTTCTTTTTGTTTTACTTTATTTTATTTTATTTTATTTTATTTATTTTTGGAGGCAAAACTGGGAAAAGAGATATCATATGACATATAAATAAAGAAAATATCTAAGAAAAAAAGAGAAAAAAAGGAGGCAATGCATAGTCGTGAAATATTTTATTATAGGAAAGAGAAGAGAGGCCGGCCATGTGGAGAGAAAGAAAAGAAAGGAAGGGTAGAAGAGGAAGGAGAGCAAGAAAGGAAGAGAGGAAGAGAATAAGAAAGCAGGAGAGGAAGAGAGGAAGAAGACAAGAGAGGACAATGGAAGAAAGGAAGAAAGGAAGCAAGAGAGAGGGGAGGGACAAACCGTCTGTGAGGCGGGGCTATCTGTCTGTGGTCAGATGACTGGGGCTAGGGCCCAGCTAGAATGCTCGGAGCTTGGGGCTTTGTCTTTGTGACAAAACATACATCTCCTCCGGGGGACTATGAGAGGTTGTGACTGAAACAGGAGCCAGGGTCCCAGGAGTCATGGCCGAACTCCTTTTGTCCCTTGGAACTATCTCCCACTGGAGCTCCAGAGTTCTAGACCTATTACTCAACTGGGCCCAGGTTATCTGAACAGACCACTGCCCTACAACAGAATAGTATGGGAGGCAGAGGGAGGGAGGGACCTGGGTGGGAAAGAAGAGGCAGGAAGATTGGGGCAGAGGATCATGTGTGGAAAAAGACACAAGAGAGAGCCAGAATGTCGGGAAAATTACTGAAAATCTGCAGCTGCACCATGGGCAAGCAAAGTACCTGACACTAGACAGAAGTGATAACCCTTATGGAAGAGTTTTGGGGGAAGGATTGAAGGCTCTGAAAGGGATAGAAACCCCACAGGAAGACCAATAGAGTCAACTATCCTGAACCCCCTTGGAGCTCAGAGACTGAGCCGTCAACCCAAGAGCATACACAGACTGTATTGAGGTCACTGGCATAGATGTAGCAGGGAGCTTCTTTCTCCTGCCTCAGGGGGAAAGGATGAGCAGAATTTTGAAGAGACTTGATGCCCCATGGTGAGGGGTACTCAGTATGGGCCCCACCCTCTCCAAGGCAGAGTGGGGAGGGCAAGGAGATCTATGATGAGGCAGCATTTGGGATGTAAATTAATTAACTAAAAAAGTGAAATCTATTCACATTTCTATAAAGATTATGTGATGAATACTAGAAAGAAAACTGTCAATATTATTCAATATAGTCTTGAAGCATTAATTAAATAACAAGTTGAGAGGGGTCAGCAGTTGCTTTTCTTGCAGAGGTCCTGAGTTCAATTCCCAGCAACTACATGGTGGCTCACAACCATCTGTAATGGAATCTGATGCCCTCTTTGATGTCTCTGAAGACAGCTACATATAATATATGTACTCATGTAAATAAAATAAATAAGTCATTTAAAAAATAAGTAATAAACAAAAATCAACAAATTTCATTCTAATATCAATAAGCAGCAGAGGTATTATATTTCATTATGTGTATGAATTTTACAGTTATATCTAGTAATACTATGCTTACTAAAATATCTGATAGATTACCATTATCTTATTTTGTTTCATAAAATTTCAGATGTTCAGTATAATTTCTTATATATGCTTTCCAACTATTAATTTAATGCAGATTATTTCAAATGTAAATGTCTCATTATAATTAAATATTCATTTAAAAGACTTTTACAAAGCTGTATTTTAGTATCACTGAGATAATTAATTTGAGCTTATTAGATAACCACAGGAAATCTCTTCAAAATAAACTATCCCTGTGATATATTTCTTTTGTTTATATGCTTGTTTGACATGGAGTCTCCTGTAGCACAAGCTGGTTTTAACTTTGCTGTGTATTTGAGATTTCCCTTGAGCTCCTGGTCATTCTGCTACAACTTCTCAGTTATTGGGATTACAAGCATACAGTGATATATCTAGGTGAATTTTATAATCCTAATCAAAATATGCATAAATTATGCTTCAGGGATTGCCAATTTATTGCATGTGTTATGAAACAAGCAATGCTCTAATTCTTTAGAGCAACATTGGCATACTTTCCATAAATGTTATTAGATGAGATGGGGAATTTTATTGCTCATTTACATAGAAGTTTAACACAGATATCACTGTCAGGAGAGCTTCAGGAATCCTGATTTCATGAGACTTGCAGCTTGTCCATACCCTGGGGCTTTCCCAACACCTGCATCCATCAATTAGAAGAGAAAATGTGGAAAAACCAACTATTTTTTCTGAAAGAGTGACTTAGAAATAACACAGTATTACCCTTACCGTGCCATTTGTGTGGCCATATTTGAATGCAAACTGGATACAAGGATTTAGTTTATGTCAGGTAGCCACATTCCAGAGACATGACTATTCTCCCTTCTAGGTAATATGGTATTTCCTGGGCATTCAGCTACCTTAGTTACAGTGTGTAGCACTGTGAAGACACTATTTAAGTCTCTTCATGTCATTTGAATAGTACCAAAGATTAATTGCAGTCAATACTTCTTTCAAGTCTTTTGTGTTATAAACCATGCTTTTTCTCATTGCAAATTAGGAGAGTAAGAACACAGGCAGTGACTACCACACAGGATAGTTAGAGGAAAGAAAAAGGTAAGTTCTTAGAGTAAAATATTAACAATCATATACCAAAGAACAGCAGCTGAGTTAACACTTACTAGTCCTACAGCTCATATTGCATTAACATCTTCCCTGTGGAAGAGAGAACTTCTTAGAATGCATATACTGCATGCAACTATGTTTTTCTAGTTGTAACATAAAGGATTATAGGATCATTGATTGATTCCTAGACTGCTTACCATAAAAAAAAACAATTACAAAAACAAGATTTGAGGTTGGAATAAATATAGGAGTGGATTGACTAAACAGTGCACTGAATGGTCATGTCCTGAGTATACTTTTACTTATTCTTTTTGCAGTATTAAAAATAATTTAGAGAATTTATTACTTGTATTACCTCTTTAAGTATTACTATCACAACTTGAATTAAACTGATCATTCAGTGAGCATTACTGTCCTATATTCCATACATTCTGCTTGATCATATGTGTGTTGGGGGGGAGGGTTGCATGTGTGTATGTGTGTGTGTGTGTGTGTGTTTTGTGTGTGTTTGTATCTGCACACATGTTTATGTACATGTCTCAAGCCAAACCTAGAGAAGAAGGAAGACTCTCAGACCCAAACCCCAAGGCAACTCTAAGTAAAAGCTGTTAGTGGTGTGTTATTCAAGGCTCAGAAGCCACTATAAGAAGCTACTGTATATTATGAATTCTAATTAGGTCATTCTATTACATCTGTGCATCTGTGAACTCAGACCAAACAGCCATAAAACATCATTTCCTACTATTCCGCAAAGTACCCTTCTTCAGCTTCAATCCCCCATCTCTTGGTTTCCTTCCTGGAGAGTGAAAATTATGTAGCTTACCCAGAGCTCCCTAAATGCCTTAAGTACCAATTAAGCCATTGCTCCATAGCAATAAAATATCCCAACTTCTGAGGACTAACCATATGAACATAAGGTAATGAAGTCAATTCAATTATCCATGGTAAGGGATGACAAGGAAAAATAAGACTAAATTAAGTCTACAGGTGTCTCCAAACCACATTTTTCCATTCACCTACACTCTTAACTAGCACTGCTAATAAGCTACAGCATGGATAGATTTGAATTTTATTACTTTCCCTCTCCACCTGCTACTCTTGTGTGGCTTAAGTGCTAATGGGCAGTCAACCACCCTTTAAAATACAAGAAAAGCAGAGGCTGGACCATGCAATCAATAGACTGGATAATTAGCCCCTGAGTAATTGGGAGTTAACTGTCTCATATTAACTTCACCCCATTACTTCCAGAGTATGAACAAGCCAAAGCAAGATGGACATGATTTGAGAGGGCTGGAGTAAATGAAGAAAAGAAGCAGGTCTCTGTGCCTTGGGGCTATCATATGATGTGAACCCTAATGACAGAAAACCAGGTGAGAGTGGCAGACATGCAAGGCAGTGGGCAATTCAGAGCATGAAAAGATGTCTGTAAGAGCTATAAAAGAGTTGTTTTCCCCTAGCATCAAAACTCTCTCTCTCTCTCTCTCTCTCTCTCTCTCTCTCTCTCTCTCTCTCTCTCTCGATTCATTCTAGGCTTTGGCTGTGTTCCCAAAGGATTGGGTAATTAAGCAGGTATGATTTCCAAGGAGAAATAAATATTTTCCAGTTACTAGACACTGTCACTGGGCTTTGATTCAAATGTGCATAATTTTTGAACAGAAAACATAATGAAAGAAATGTTTCACAAATTAATATAAAGCCCAAAGGCATACCTGGCATTCTTTTACATGAGTCATTGTCTATCATAAGCCAGGAATGTCAGCTGAGTGCCAGTCTTGGAAAATGCTTTTCTCTTTGCAGTACCAACACTTGTTGTAAAAGAGAAAAACAGCCCTGAAACCACACACACATACACACACACACACACACACACACACACACACCACCACCACCACCACCACCACCACCACCACCACCACCACCACCACCAGACTCAGTAAGTTGCAAGCTGTATGTTTGCATACATACACATTACAATTATATGAATGTGACAGGAATAGTCAAAGAAAATGAGTCTATAAACCTAAGAGTAGGGGGAGAAATGGAAGAGGTTAGAGGGTCATTAGGAGGTTTGGAGGAGGAAAGTGAAGGGGTAAGTAATATAATTCTAACTCAGTTAAATTTTTAATATTCTTTTAGAAGAAAGAAAAAATAAATTTAAATAAAGGTAGTATAAAATATGACCCGAGCCTATTTTTTTCTTTTCTAGATCTTAAGGTTAGTTATTTTCCATAAAGAAAAAAACAATTTATTTATTATTTTACATAAATTATAATTATATGATACCCCATTTCATCTCCTCCCTCAAAATGTCCCATATACATTCCTTGCTCTCTTTTAAATTCAAGACCTTTGTTTTTCATTTTTATTGGTTATTTCATTTATTTACATTTAAAATATTATCCTCCTTCCCAGTTTCCTCTCCACAAACCCCCATCTCCTCCCACTCCCTCCTTTTAATTTGTTGTTGTTACATGTATACATATATGTATAACAATTTAACAATTTGTATTTGTGTATATGTTGTTAAATATTTAAATATAATTGGCTATTGAGAAACTTTCCGTTTAATGTGGCTGACAAAATACAAGTAAAAAAAGGAAGAAATTATTCTGGCTCAGATTTTAATGAGATATAGTCCATTATGGTCAAAGGAAATGATAGTGGGTGTCCATGAGCATGTAGCAGCTTTTTAATTCCTGCAGACTAGAAATCAGATTTCAAGCAGAGTTATTCTGGACAAAGAATAACCCACTAGCTCCATCCCTGTGCTCTAAGCTGATCACCTTGGCCATATGTCCCAAAAAATACGACAGTCAGAGTGGTGTGAGAAGCTAAGAGAATCTTCTGTAAACAAAATTTTAATATGATATCAAATTTCAATGATATCAGAAAGTTACTGAATCAGTAGCTAGAAGACTAAACAAAATTGTTCCTTTTTGATGGTAATAGGTTGAAAGCAACCATTGTAGACTCTCTTTTTAGTTATAACAATATTAAGGCCAAGGTAGTCATTTAACAAAGGTAGGAAATGTATGGTTACTAAGGTGTTGTATGGGCTTCACTTCAGGTTAGTAGTATGATTATAATATAAGAATCTATTTCATCCATAATATTAAATGTCAGAATTCTTAAAATGTAACTGTATCAAGAATTACCTAACTTTTATGGTAGTAAATTTATTAATATTATTTACTTATCTTGATAAGCCTTTATATTCTGTGAAAAATTAATTTATCTTAAATATAATTTTATGTTAATTTGAATTTACAGTGTGTTTATTTTAATATTTGCCATACTTGAATAAAATAATAGCAATAAATTGTCACTTTAATAAATAGTAATGTGTAAAATAAAATAAAATGAAATGGGTTCCAGAAAATCAAATAACCCTATTAAAAAGTGGGGTACATAGCCAAACAAATAATTCTAAAATGAGGAATATCGAATGGCCGAGAAGCACTTAAAGAAATCTTCAACATCCTTAGTCATCAGGGAAATGCAAACCAAAACAACCCTGAGATTCCACCTCACACCAGTCAGAATGGATAAGACCAAAAACTTAGGTGACAGAAGATACTGGCAAGGATGTGGAGAAAGAGGAACACTCCTCCATTGCTGGTGGGATTGCAAATTGGTACAACCACTCTGGAAATCAGTCTTGTGGTTCCTCAGAAAATTGGACATAGTATTATCTGAGGACACAGCTATACCACTCCTAGGTATCATATGCTCCAACATACAACAGGGACACATGCTCCACTATGTTCATAACAGACTTATTTATAATAGCCAGAAGCTGGAAAGAACCCAGATGTACTTCAACAGAGGAATGGATACAGAAACTGTAGTACATTTACACAATGGAATACTACTCAGTTATTAAAAACGATCCATCCCATATAAAGTCAGCAAACCTAGACACTATTGTGGATGCCAACAAGTGGTTGCTGACAGGAGCCTAATAAAGCTGTCTCCTGAGAGGCCCTGCTAGAGCCCTACTAATACAGAGGTGGATGCTCGCAGCCAACCATTGAACTGAACTCAGAGTCCCCAATGGAGGAGTTAGAGAAAGGATTGATGGAGATGAAGGGGTTTGCAACCCCATAGGAAGAATAATAATATCAACCAACCAGACCCCCCAGAGATCCCAAGGACTAAAACACCAACCAAAGGGTACATATTGAGGGACCCATGGCTCCAGCCACATATGTAGCAGAGGATGACCTTGTTGGGCATCAATGGGAGGAGAGGCCCTGATTTCTGTAAAGGCTCAATGCCCCACTGTAGGGGAATGCTAGGGCAGGGAAGCAGGAGTGGGTGGTTGGGTGGGGGAACATCCTCATAGAAGAAGCAGGGGCAGGGGGGATGGGATAGGGGGTTTGCGGAGGGGAAACGGGGAAAGGGGATAATATTTGAAATGTAAATAAAGAAAATATCCAAAAAAAGAAAAAAGTAGTATTATGATGGCAAAAAAAATTACGTAACCAATTTATGACTCCCAGTATGTATTTTTAACATGAAAATAATAATTTAAAACTTTTTAAAGCAATCACCTAGATTCCATAACCACAGGTAGAAACCTTGGAAATCAGTAACTTGGTAATGAAAAGCTGTAGAAACATTAACAAAGGCTGTGTTAGTTGTCAGCTTATTATTCTTCAGTTCCAAACACATAAAAAACTGGAAGTGCCCCCTGTGTATTTGTTTCTTTTTTCTCTTTCTTTTTGTTTCCTATTTCTTTTCTAGATAAGTAATGACAGTTTAGCTGATAACACTGGGGAAAAATATCACAGCAATTAAGGACGTCTTCTCTGTATTCTGTCTGGTGTGTGCCTTAAATACACTACAGCACCTGCAGCTTCTCTGGCATCCCAGCTCAGCAGAACAAGCAGATACCAGGTGCCCACAGTTTCCCTGCTCACCCATCTCAGACAGAGTTGAAGGTCTCTGGAGAGTCAATTGTTAATGAGCATCTTTCTCCACCACTCTTGGACTTGATTTGAGAATACTCTGCCAACGCAGAACTACAGTAACTTCTCTGTGATCAGGTGGGTCAACATTGGACCATCTTAGCAAAGATTTGCACATCCACTTGTAGCTCTAATTTCCAATACACTAAGTGATCTGCTGAGCTTTAGCCTCAGAATCCTTCTCACTCCCTGGACAATGCCTGAACCATGATGTTCTCTGTCACAATTGGCAACTTACTATCACTTTCCATCTTCTCTCCAAGCTACAGATTCTGTCTTTAAAATGAACTCTAGCTGATACAAACAATGTATCAACTACTATGATTCTCCACAGTGCTGACAATTGAAAAGATAAATACAATCATCTGAGAGGAAATGCTTGGAAAACATTTGTAAAGTGCTAGAGTTGGATGCATATTCTTTTAGCAGTATTTGTCATTTACATGGATTCTTCTAATGTTGTGAACATTTTAAATTATACCTCACCCTCAAGAAGTCAGTCCTATTGTGGGACTCTCCAATATAAATACATGCAAGCTTTTCTAAAATATGCTCAATGTTTGTGTCAGTCAAAAAAATAAATAAGCTCAGTAAGTTTTGAGTCTGAATTCTTTGCTTAAATATAAGCTTTTATATGCAAATATACCACACTGACCTAAATTAACAAATGGTTAAGAATTTTCTTAATTAAGGACTGGAGAGATGGCTCAGTTGATAAGAGCACTGACTGCTCTTCCAGAGGTCCTGAGTTTAATTTCCAGCAACTACATGATGGCTCACAACCATCTGTAATGGGATTCCATGCCCTCTTCTGATGTGTCTGAAGACAAGAACAGTGTACTAACATACACAAAATAATTTTTTTAAAAATCTTTAAAAAGAGAATTTTCAAATTAAAATGTTTTATTTCCAAAGCAGTAACCAGGGCACTTAGTGCTATGAACTTTCCTCTTAGCAATTGTTTTCATTGTGTCCCATAAGTTTGGGTATGATGTGTCAACATTTTAATTAAATTCTAGGAAGTCTTTAACTTCTTTCTTTATTTCTTCCCTGGCCAAGTTATCATTGAGTAAAGAGTTGTTCAGTTTCCATGTGTATGTGGACTTTCTGTAATTTTTGTTGTTATTGAAGACCACCTTAAGGTCATGGTGATCTGATAGGATGCATGATATTATTTCAATCTTCTTGTATCCGTTGAGGGTTGTTTTGTGACGAACTATATGGCTGATTTTGGAGAAGGTACCATGAGATGCTGAGAAGAAGGTGTATTCTTTTGTTTTAGGGTGAAATGTTCTGTAGATATCTGTTAAATCCATTTGGTTCATAACCTCTCTTACTTTCACTGTGTCGCTGTTTAGTTTCTGTTTGAATGACCTGTCCATTGGTGAGAGTAGGGTGTTGAAGACTCTGAGTATTCTTGGGGGTGGGGAGGCTCAATGTGTGTTTTGAGCTTTAGTAAAGTTTCTTTTATGAATGAGGGTACTCATCCCCTATTGTGATCTGCATCATGCTGATCTTGTCTGCTCAGTCCAGGTGCTTTTTCTTCACACAGTGGGGATAAACTGCAAGCCAAAATGGATGAACATCTAGTTTGCAGAACACTGTGAGTATTTACAGAGCATTTGAGCAATTATTAGCTGAGTCTTTTTGTGAAAGTACTCTTCAGTTTAACATGGGACCAGAATAATGTCTGACCGTTGCAACATGTGAGGAAAAAGTCTGTGTACATGTGTGAATGTGTGTGTGCTGGCGGGAATGCTCATGGTGCAGTAGGTGTGGATGGATATCTCAAAGCTATTTTCCACTTTCTTCTTCTATATAGTTCCATGGTTCATGTCTCACTTTAGCTTTTCACACGATCTAAGAATGGCCAGCCTCTAAACAGTCATTTTCTTGGTGCATGACAAACAGAAGCAGATTTAAGTCATTTGGTGAAGAAAAAGCCCCTCACCCAGAGGAATCAAGAAATACAGACAATTAAAAGTGTAAATCAGATTCAAAGTTCCTCAGTCTTCGGCAAGTCGGTTTTAACTAACATCTTAGAGCATGAATGTATTTTCTTTTTTCTTTTCTTTTAAAGGCTTTACTGTTTCTTTTTTTTAAGATTATATTTTATTTATTTTATGTGTATGGGTATGCTGCAGTTGTACAGATGGCCAGGAGCCATCATGTGAGTGGTTGCTCTCTGGCCCCGCTTGCTCCGGCATAATTCATTGTAGCTGTCTTCAGACGCACCAGAAGAGGGCATCCGATCTCATTATGGGTGGTTGTGAGCCACCATGTGGTTGCTGGGATTTAAACTCAGGACCTTCGGAAGAGCAAACAGTGCTCTTACCCGCTGAGTCATCTCCCCAGCCTGTATTTTCTTACTCACAAGCAAATCATATTCTTTAGACTGTTTTACTGAATATCTAATACATGTTCCTGTTGGCTCTCTAATCAAAAACATTTATTTCAGCAATAGACTTTATTTCGGTAACAAAGCCCTTAATAGTGCACAAAGCAAAGCAAACTTAAGTGGCTACACATAGAATGTGAAATACAAAGTGACAACAAAGGAGCATGAGAAAACTTAGAATTATGAATATTAATTTTTCTAATAATATTTTGGGTTAACTAAATTCCTTTTGACCCAGACTTTCTTTTCCTTTTCTGGGAAGAAACTCAGTGCTATTCACAATCCTTAGAACAGTTACAGTGAGATGAAGACTGCATGAACTATATCTGCATATGCCAAAAGTCACAATCATGCCAAGAGCTTAAGATTCTCAGATTGAAAGAAGTCACACTAAACATCAAAGTTGATCGAGCTTCTTGGCTGTCTACGAATTCTATATGTTATTTTAAATTACGTATATAAGTTTCTATAAAGGCAATAATGAAAATATCTTAAGTAAAACCCGGGTTTTGTTGCAAAATCTTAGAAAAGTCTCTCTACCACTGTGCAAATCACAATATAACCCTTGTCCTGCCAAGAAATCTAAAAAGGTTAGATTTTGTCACTATTAGAGAAGAACAAAATATTATTCCTATTGTAAAGAATGGAGAATTTGCTAGCACACAATATTTTGTTTTTCATGCTAAATAATTCAGTTGTGGAAATTTTAAATAAATTTGATGAGTTTCTCTGAAAGAGTTTACTGCCTTCGGTGAGGTGAATTCCCTATCAGAAGAAATTCATGTAAACCAGGCAGTGGGGGCACATGCCTTTAACCCCAGTACTTGGGAGGCAGAGGCAGGAAGATGTCTGTGAGTTTGACACTAGCCTGGGCTACTACAGAGAACAGATGTAGACAAAACTACATGAAGAAAATCTATCTCAAGAAGGAATGAGAGAAAGAGAGAAATAGAGAGGGAAAGAAAGAAAGAAAGAAAGAAAGAAAGAAAGAAAGAAAGAAAGAA
>JADRCD010232286.1:0-12001 GCA_019843815.1 Montemys delectorum
GTCTTTCCCTTTGGACCTCACAAAGAGCCTGATGTTCCAGGGTATACCGAGGGGAAGCCTCATATTGCTCACTGATGTTATCAGGAAGCTTCTGGCCTTCGTGCCAGGCAGGTAAATTGATTTTTTTTTTCAGTCTGTGGAACATCTAAAGATAGGCAAGCTGGTGTGCTACTAGCATTGAGAATGACAGGCCATCTGTGAATCATAAGCCTACCCACCGAGGTTGTGCAGGCCTAAGGCTGGTGGCAGGAAGGAAGCTCTGCTAGGAGAAGTGGCCAGATGCAGGTGGGTGCCACTCAAGGATGGGGTGGGGGTAGAAGGTGGAGGGAGGGAGTCAGCCTTGCTGGTGAGTCTGGGATCCCCTTTCTAGTTCCTAGGAGGGTGCTTAGCTGCCTGACTCCACAGGACTGGAGATACAGCAGTCACTGTTGTGTGTGCAGCATCTGTGGCTAGATGGGACAGGGCAGTCCCAGCAGGGGTGAAGCTTCAATGTGGCTGGCTCCCTTCCTGGTTCAAAGGCCTCACATATCCAGCCTATGGTTGCTTGGTTTATTCCCTGATGCCTTTCTGTCTTTGAATCCTTTGGCTAGTTCTTTGGAGCACTTTATGTTTTTCAGGGATTTCTCACCCCCTGCCCCCATACAGGCACTCCAAGTTCCTTCTAGGCACTGGGCAAAGTACTAGATACAGTGCTCGCTACAGTACATCAGGCAGCGGTGGGGGACGGCTTTTCGGTGGTGATGTCAGTTTCTGTTAACCTCTGGGAAGAAAGCCAGCAAGGCAAGGAGTAATGGAAAATATTTCCTGATGGTGGGAAAGGCCTCTCTGAGGAGGAGATAACTGGAAAGGAAGTCAGCCCAGTGGAAACTGGAGGGAAGAATCTCTCAGTAGAACCAGCTTGTACAAAGGTCCTGAGGTAGGATGGGAAAGTGTTTGCCCTTTTTAGACTGCACAGACACACCTCCGAGGAGACAGGTAGTGTACAGCCCATGGTGCTATGCTAGGAGGTTGCCAGGGGCTGTTTTTTTTTTTTTTTTTTTTTTTTTTTTTTTTTTTTTATAGATCTTTGTAGGCAACAGTGAGGAGGTTGACTTTCCATGTCAGTACTAGGAGCACTGTTGGAGGGTTTTGGCTAGCCATGCATGCAACCTGGTTAGAACTTGCTAAAGCTCAGTCTGTAGCAGTGAACCTGAGAAGCAAGCAGGACAGGCAAGGGAGCAGAAATCCAGAGCAGGATACCACCCAGTCCTGGTGAGAAGGAAAAGAGGAACGGTGGCTCAGGACCAAACTGGAGCCATCTCAACCTGCACAGCAGCCCCATTAGAGGAAGAAGCAGGCCCTCACAGTACCAAGGACATGCTCCGGATTGCACCTATCATCTTAGCTTAAGGACTTCCTTGTCTCTCCTTGCCTTATCCTGGGGTCTCGGGAGGCTAGGCTTCCTTGACTGTCAGACCAGTGTTGGGTCTTAGCTGGGAGCCATCCCTGGGGAGGATGGCTGCACTGACACAGTACCCAGGAGAGGGGCTAGAAAAGCAGTTACCTTCTTCCCACTCTGGAGTCCCAGGTCAAGGGACTGCATTCCTGGGAGATCCTTTTCCTTGGCTCACAGGTGGCCTGGTTCTTTTCTCTCTGTATAGTCATTTGGCCTTTGATTTGGCTCCTAGTCTCTTCCTCCTAGGACACCAGTCTTATTAGATGAAGACGTACTCTAGTAAACTCGCTTTGACTTGGTTTGTTCTTTACAAACCTATCTAGTCTTCTGTGGAGATCGAGAATTAAAGATGTCTGCATGTACAGTGTGGAGACCACACCCCCAGCATGCCTCTCCTTATTGAGCCATCTCAGTGGGTGGCATTGGGCTCATGCATGCTGTTGTTGTCCTCTGAACACTCAGATCACTTGTTTAGTTTATCTCCAGGACAGTGATCGGCCAGCGCTAGCAGATCTTTGTGGGTGGCCATGTGCAAGAGTGCCTTCTGAGGACCAGCAGTATGAGGTGGCAGATGGGGTTGGCAAACACAACAGGTGTGGCCTATGCTAGTCCAGGGCAGTGAGTGTGAGAAAGAACCAATGTGCCGTTTTCATTTAGCCACCAGCTTTAAAACATGTCTCTTATAAGCACACAGATGTTGGGCTGTTTATCAGGGGAGGTGGTAATAAACAAAGTTATTAAAAATAACCAACACCATCAGTCATTTCTAGGTGCCAAGACTGTTTCTTAACATCCTGTGTCATATTTATCTTGATATTACACAAATTCAGTGAGCAGGTGTCGCGCTTATGAGTCCTATCTTAGCGATGAAGAAATGACAGGTTGAGAGGAACAAAAAATATCTCTGGTCCTTCAGCCAGGCTCTGGTAGAGCTGGGATCTGCAACATCAGAGTTCCTTTCCTCTAACTACTATGCAATTTGTACTTTAAGCCCCCCCCCCCCCCAGCTGAGTTCCCAGTACTTCCATGGCTCCTTATAACCACCTTTAACTCTAGTTCTAGGGATCTAACGCCATCTTATGGCCTTTGTGGGCACAACATGTAGTTGGTGCACAAAAATATATGCAGGTCAAATACCTTTATGTATTAAAAAATAAAAAAATTAAAGAATTTTTTCCCAGTAAAGAATTGATATTTCAAGTTCTTAATGAGACTTGATTTTTCTGTTGGGTACCATACAAGGCAGGCAGACTTTCCTTATGGTCTTGTGTTTCTCAAAATCTGCTCCATCAGTCAGCATCTTATTCCTTCTGTGTGGCTCTCTTAGAAAGGTATATTGTCAGGCCCCAGTGCAGTGACTGGAACAGATAGTGACCTGGGACCTGGGCCTCGGGGGTAACTGGCTTTCCACACCCTCTCGCTGGATTGACAGCCTTGTGGGGTTTTGGTGTCCCTGGTTCACAGCGACCCTGTTGTACTCCCTTGTGTTTGCATTTGTAAGTCTGAGGCTGGGTATCTATGAGGAGCCAGAATCTGAGGCTCAGGCAGGTTGAGGACAGAAGCTGTATGGCTTCAAATCTTCAAGTCAGGTGACTGTCCCAACGGAGGATTAGTGTCTACTATGTTTGGGAAACACAAGTTTTCTTTAGTGAAGAATACCTCCCTGTAATATGTAATCGACCCCCTCAGTGTGTATAAACCCAAGGTCAATATCATGTGTGCTTCTTAGCTGTTGGGGAGATGCTGAGTGATTAAGAACATTAGCTGCTCTCACAGAGGATCTGAATCCAGATCCCAACACCCACACGGAAACTTACAACCCATCTGGAACTCCAGCTTCAGGAGAGATCTGACACCCTAGCTTCTCTGGACACTGTGTGTACACATAGCGAACATACATACATATGGGCAAAACACTCATGCAAAATAAAAATATTAAAAATAAATAAAGCATGACATTAATTCTTACATCCTCGAGTATAAAGCACATTTCTTGTAGGAAACCCCAGAAAATAAATAAAAAGTATAGGATGATTATTGTCCAAAAACCAGAATAATAACCAATGCCAAGAAGGTTGTATGCTGGAACCCTGGCTCACCGCTAGTGGAGTAATGGAAGCTGCTTATCATATTAGGCACTGAATTATCATCCGGTCCCAACATTTCACAGGAATAAAAACAGGAATGTAAACAGGAGTCCCTGGAAGCAGGACTGTAACTGAGGATTTGGATTCCTTGGATTAGCATTCATTTTAAACTTCATTTTTTTTTTTATCTTTTGTCTATGTGAGTGGATGCTTTATCTAAATGCATGTCTGTACACTACTTGTATGCCTGCTATTCATGGAGGCTAGAGGAGAGTATCAGATCCTCTGGAAGTGGATGTTGTGAGCCATCATGTGGGTGCTAGGAATTGAACCCAGGTCTATTGAAAGAGCAGCCAGCGCTCTTAACCTCTGAACCATCTTTCCAGACCCCATGGACATTTTTCTTCATTAATGATTGATATGGAAGGGCCTAGACCACTGTGGGCAGGGTCACTCATGGGCAGTCGCTCCTGGGTTGTATAAGAAAGTAGGCTGGGCAAGCCATTGAGCAACACTCTTCCATGGTTCCTGCCTCTGTCTCTGCCAGAGCTCCTATCCTAACTGCCCTCTTTATAGACTGGCGGGATGGAGAGAGATGGCTCTTGGGAGCTTGCTGGCCCACCAGTCTAGCTGAAACTAGGAGCCCCAGATTCAGTGCAACACCCTTGCTTACAGAATAAGGCGGGAATTAATAGGGCCTGAGATACCCTGCTGGGACCTCTGGCCTCTGCATGTGCATATGGACACATGACCCACATGTACATGTATGCATACCCCATGGCACACAGAAATATAGAGGTGAGAGCACCAGTTACATATCCAAGGTCATGCATGCAGATATTTTAAGGTATTTTGTACCACCCCTTCCTTACAATTTCTTTCCATTTCATTAGCGGGGCCTTTGTTTTTGTTGTTTTGTTTTGTGTTTTGGAGATAGGATCTGGCTGTATAGTCCAAGTTGCCTGACTTTGAAATAGCTTTATAAAATAAGGTCTTTTTTTTTTTCTTGGAGTAAATGTAGCAACAATTCTTCCTTCCTTCCTTTCTTTCTTTTTTTAAAATTAGTTATTTTATTTATTTACATTTCAAATGTTGTCCCCCTTCCTGGTTTCCCATCCACAAACCCCCATCCCATTACCCCTCCCCTTTGTCTCTATGAGGGTGCTCACCCACCCACCCCACCCATCCACCCACCCCATTCCTGCCTCACCCCTCTGGCATCCCCTTCTTAACTCTCCCCATGATGGCTGGTTCTTCAGGTGAGTTTTCAGTTTTCACTGTCATAGGTTAGGTGGGTTGTAGTTAAGGTCTTTGTCTGTGCTTAGGATACAGTCCTAGGAAAGAATTTCCCCGACCAAAGGAAGAATGCATTTTTAAGATCTTTCCATCACTTTGCCAAGTCGCTTTCCAGAAAGGTTGTACAGCTTACACAAAACCTTCATCCAAAGTGGGTGAGAAAAGACAGCCTTCCGAAAGGGCCCTGTCCTTTCTCGAGGACTTTGAGGGTGGTAGGGGTGGTGGTGGGGGAGGATATTGAGAAGGAAAGGCCCATTCCTAGCCCTGAGAGCTGGGGTGCTGCCGCTGTGCCCTGAAGCATGCGAGTGCTTCTGTGCTGAGCTGGGATGGGCTGATTAGCGTCCAGCCACTGGCCTCTCAGAGTCTGCCCACGGGAAAGAACAGCCAGTTCACAGGTAATCCCTTGATATTGAGCTCTGGTTCCAGTCTAGCGATTTTTATCTAGGCTGATTGCAAGTTCAGCCCTGGCTGGGCCAGGGCGATGCTCGCTCAGTCCTCAGATCGAATTTCATGGCAAGCAGCAGGGCAGGTCCCCTCTGTCTTTCTCCTGTATGCCCTGAGAGGCAACATTTCAAGGGATGAGAACTGGGCTGGGTGAGGAACCAAGTGGAAAGCACCTTCATTTCTCATTGCTCTGCCTCCCGCGCATTTGCTCCCTTTTGCTTTTTCCAATGCAGTTTGGTTGTATGGAGTTGAGGTTTGCAACATGACTGTGTAAGATCCAATGAAACATCTTTACCAACTTTCATAGTGACAAAGACAACTTATATTTTCCATTAAAGCTGAAACCTTTAATGTGTAAGAACTTTAAAAAAAAATACTGGACATTAGATCTCTTCAATGTGTCTGCTCTGGTATCCTTTGACCTTTGACCTATACTTTATAATTTCCTTTTACTTCTTTCCTCTTCTGCTGGAAAACTTTATTTCATATTCACTGTGGATTCTAGTTTTCTCTCTCTCTCTTCCTCCCTCCCTCCCACCCTTCCTCTCTCATTCCTTCTCTTTCTCCCTCTCCTTTTCTTTCTTTCGTATCTATTTGTGTGTGTGACATCATACAGTACTTTTCTTGTCTTACCTCACTTGGCATACTGTCCTTTGCATCAATCTATGTTGTTACAAAAGCCATTCACCCTCTGATAAACAATGGAAGCCTAGTTGGGAATGTGCTTGCTGTACAAATATGAGTTTGAGCCCCAGAACTCATCTGGAAAAAGCTGGACAGTATGTACATGCTTGTGATCCCAGTGCTGAATCAGAGGCAGGGGAATTCTTGCTGCTTGTTGACCAGTCAGCTCAACCTACCTGGTGAGCCCTGGGCCAATGAGACCCTTTTTGACAAAACCAAAATGGACAGTTCCTGGGGGCATGATACCTAAGATTGGCCTATGGTCCCAAAACACAGGCCTCTCCTGCCCTGCAACACACAGAGGATAACAAAGAGGCCAGTGGGAAGAAGTGGGAGAGAAGAAGGAGAGGAGAGGGAGGAGAGGGAGGAGGGAAAGGAGTAGAGAGAAAAATAAAACAATTTAGAAGTTACACAGAGTTTTTATTTTTTAAAGAAAATTTTAATTCTTTTTGGCAGATTATAGAAATAAAAATTGGCTTCCCACAACCCGTTGGAGAAATAGCATTCTGTTCTTATTTTGAGCTGACAGCCTAAACATTGGTCTAGATTGAATAGACCATTCTGGAATAAAGCTCTGTGATGGCTGTGGGAGGAGCGAGGAAGAGGATGAAGGCTGGAAATCCAAGGCTGCAGGGGCAACCCTTCTCTCCTCACTTCCTCTTCTCTTCCTCCTTACTTCTCTTTTCCTCTCTTACACAAATTCGGTATTTAAGAACATATACCCTAATGGTGTCCATGGTTTTTGTTGGGTGAAGGAATCCCTGACAAGACTCCATCTTTTGACTCTAGAATGTTCTGGAAAGATGACAGGCAGAGTGAGTCAAGGGCACAACTCTGTCCTAGAGGCTCCCTATTGATGCCTTTAATTTTGCCTGAAGAAAATATAATTAGCTCTCTATGTGAGTCTGAAAGGTTAAATTTACCAAGAGCGACAAGGAGGTGGGGCACATTACATTCTCCAAGGAAATGGCTTTTAGGGTTCCCTCCTCAATGTCCAGTGAGTGTTCAGATCCCGACTGCACATCTTTCCTCTTCATGGTGCTCTCTGTCCTGTTGAGGCCTCTGTGGGTCTTGCTCAGATCATTGCAGTAGTCTTCCAGCTGGGCCCCTGACTCTCATGTCCACCAGCCAGCTGGGCTTTCAGAATGCTGGCATTTCACATTCCTCATTGATGATTCTTCCATAAGCCCCTTGTTAGCTGAAGGGAAACAGAAACCACAGGTTTCCTTTCTTGGAAGCCTTTTTTCCCCCAAGGGTCTTCATAATCTCTCCCTGTTTTATCTCTGTCTTTGGACTCCAGCCCACCAGCTGCCTCCTCCTATTTACTGCCCCTTGACTTAGCGCTTTCTACACTTTCGCTTCCTTGTTTGCTTAGCTTGGAATCCCACTTGTCCATGGCCAGCTTTCCCCAATAGCTCGATTCTGACATTCCAAGAATCAACCTCTCTCTTTATTCTAACAAATCAGCTTTCCCTTCTGTAGCCTTTACACCATTTCCTCTCTCAAAGCTTTCATCTTATTGTCCTCTGTTAGACGTCTGTAGACTCCAACCTTATTTCTTTTCATTTTATGAAGCTCTGGTCCACTTGTGAGTGCTGCACATTGCAGGCTAAGGTACCTTGCACATAGTCAGTAACCCAGAGGGTTGATGCATTAATGGACCCATGGCTAAAGGCGCCCCCGTAATGTCAATTTTTATCTCCACCCTTCTCTGCTCTTTTGGCTTGCACTAGGCTTCACAGACACCTCCTGCTGTGTTGTAGCATGGATCTGGATTGACTTAACCCAAGCACAAGGCAGGTAGTGATACCTGAGAGAGGTAGAATGGGAGATGGGCTGAAGGACTGCTGATGCAGCTGCCAGGCTGTGTCTCTTCTGGGCTCTCAATCAATGAGCGATGGCATGAATAAACAGATGGCTACAGGCTTGTCCAGGACTCCAGTCTTCTAGATCTGTACTTTGCAACTTTAGAGGTCCGCAGCCTGGGGCCTTCTGGGAAAGGCTCAAAGATGTACTATTAAGGCAACTCATTTTCCTGCAGAACTAGATCTTCTGCAAAGCTTAGAAATAGATAGGGTTTAATGTTGAGTCCACTTTATCACAGCATGGAGAAGGGTGAGATTCTTGTGCACTTAGTAAGACAGACAACACTCTAGACTCTCCCTGCAGTGGAAGATGCACATCCTTGCTCCCAGCTCCAGGCTGTACCAGAAGCTAAGAGAGGGATGTTCATTCTTTGCTTTCTGGATATGACAGATATGAGCTGGCTGAAGCCTTCTTCAATTGCTAGTTTCCCCATCTCTGGCCCCCTAGCCATGGCGTAAGATACAGCTGGTGGCCACAGGTCAGACTTCGAGGTGGATGGAGCTTGGTTCAGATTCCTCCAGCTGTGCAGACACTGCAGGCAGAGAACAACCAGGGAAGGGGAGAGGACTTTAATTTTCTACCTTCTTTCCAGGAGAGAGAGGTGAATGCTGAATATGTGATACCACAGCGAAAACTATGTGTAATTACACAGCTAGAGTAGCTCAGGTCCCCGTGTCAGCACCAGCAGAAGAAACTAGTTTTTGTGAGTCAGGAGGATAACAAAGACGGGACAACTGGGAACAATTTGGCTGGTGATGATGGTAGATTGGACTCCTACAAGGTAAGACTTTCTATCTAGCAGCCTGTGCCCTGCCCTCCTGTACCTTCCCATGCCTTTTGGTTAGAGTGAACATTGGCACATGCACCTCCCATGGTGTATGAACTGTTAAATTAAAAACCCTCTAATGCAGAAGATAGTTGCACTGACAACCCCAGTAAGATGTGACATTTCAGAGACTTGATTTCCTGTAGCTAAGGGGATGGTGATCCCTCCCAGCCATGGAGAACCTCATAGAGCCTACTCTGAGTACAGCGTACTCAGCCATTTGGTTTTTTAGGGTTCTTAGAAGCAGTTTCAAGGGTGTTTTGGTTTTTGAAACAAGATCTCATGAAGCCCAGGCTGACCTTGAACTCACTGTGCCATCAAGGATGACCCAGAACTTCCTATCCTTCTGCCTTCACCTCCCATGTTGGGATTACTGGTGGGTGTTGTCTTAGTATTTCTATTGCTGTGAAGAGACACTATGACCACAGCCACTCTTTATAAAAAGGAAAACATTTAATTGAGACTGGTGTATAGTTCAGAGATTTGGTCCATTATCGTCACGGTGGGAAGTATGTCAGTCCATAGGCAATCATGGCGCCAGAGAGGTAGCTGAGAATTCTAAATATGAATCAACAGACAGCAGGGAGAGCAAGGGGGGCATGTAGGGGTAGGGGTAGGGGAAGACTGGACAAGGCTTGAGCATTTGAAACCTACCCCTGGTAACAACACTTCTACCAAGAAGGCAACATGTGCTCCAGTAAGGCCACAACTTGTAATAGTGACAGTCCTCGTGAGCCTGCGGGGGCCATTTTCATTCAAACCATCATATATGTCCAGTTTTATGGGGTGCTGGGATCAAACCTAGGGCTTCCTGCATGATAGACAAGTTATCTATCAATTGAGCTACATTTCTAGCCCTGGATGGTAGATTCTTGAGGGCAGGGGACCATATACAATGACATGTACAATGTGACCTAGTGCATTGTAGGTACTGGGCATGGAACATATGAGTTGGGCCACTGTTAGACAGCTGGACAAAGGAAGCAGATCCAACAATGCCCTCAGTCAACAGATACCAGTGTGTCTGCTCAGAACCTTTAGGAAATACAACATTGCGAATTGATGACCCTGTTAACTTAAAATGGAGTTACTGGACTTTTCTGGATCCTTATTGAGCCTGTAATTGAAGTTTTGGGTTCATGGGCTACCTCTGCTGAGTGCATGGACAGACCCTACATAAAATTGTTTTGTATATAAGTGATGGAATGATCATACACCCCAAATCTTGCCCAAGAGGGAGAGGTAACACGATTGTTCTATAGATTAGACCCAGTGCTGGGGATAGAGCTCAGTTAGTAAAATGCTTGTGTAGCATGCATTAAGCTTTGGGTTTGGTTTTCAGCACTGCATAAACTGAACATGGTAGTCCACACCTGTAGTTGCAGCACTTAGGGGGTAGAGGAATAAGGATCGGACATCTGAGGTTAACCCTGGCATATATAGTTCCAGGTCTGGGTCCGGGTCCGGGCCCGGGTCCGGGACCTGGAGAAAAAAGAACAAGACTTAGTTCAGGGTAATTTTTGTTTGGAAGGTAGATTTTATTATTACATTTTCTCTATACTATCCTGGCTGGCCTTCAATAGATTCTGTACACAGAATGTTTGGCCTTGTGATCCCCTTGCCTCAACCTCCTAAGTGCTGAGATTAGAGGTTGCACTTGCCATGCCCCAGTGGTTGGTCGATAGGCCCAGGATACCATGCATAGTCAGTTCACATTACGTTGGAGATTCTTGGAGCTTTTGTACATATAATCTCATATAATCCTCACAGTGGCCTGGGAAGATCATTATCATTGTCTTTCCGCAGGAGGTTAAACTGAGAAATGGTGATACTACCTGGCAAAGGAAGGGTAACCAGTTGAGGGCAAATTTTAACTCAGTTTGGGATTTCCAACCCTTCTCTGAGTGTCCACAGCATGCTAGAGATATGACCTGTGGGGGCTCAATGTCTTCTTATAGAGCAGACTATATATAGGAAATATAAGGATATATTATAAATATAAGAATGTAGACTATAAGGCTGATCAAGTCAGATGATCAGTGGGTAAACCTGGGGTCTCAGTCCTCCAGAGATTCTGGGTTGAGGATGGCCAAGGGAAAGGAGGAATTTTGCACAGAGAGCTTCCTGGAAGAATGAACTAGGCACATGGATCAGGTAGGTAGCCAAGAGTAGGAGCAGGCATTCTAAGAGAGGAAGGGGGACAGAGGCAGGTGGCTTGAGGGCTGGCCTCAGTCTCTCCATCTTCCTCAGCATGAGTGTCCATGAATGAAGGGATGCTGAGGTGGATTCCCCTTGGAAAAGTCGTGCAGCAGAGAAGAGTTGCTTCCACTGTCAGATGACATGTGGGAGTGTGTGGGGAGCATGCCTCGTGATTTTCTCTTCTCCCAGGTGCCTTACTGCTAAGTTTTAATGACAACACTAGGCAGGAGTTGGAAGCTTGCTTTGGAGCTGGCTGTGGGGTTTAGACCTCACAGGTGGCTCATTCAGTTCTGTGACATCAGTACTGCATGAAGCATCTTCGGTGCTTCATGGGTCTTTTCTAGCAAGAGAGGTGATCACTGTGGGCCCTTGTAGCTATGTGTGTGTGATCTAAACATGGTGATGCCCAGCTGGCAGTCGAGAAATCCATGACACAGGTCAGACATGAGTTGTATTCTTATGAACCTAGAGCCATCTCCTGCCACACAGGTCATTTTGGTTTAACTAGGACCCGCCTGACCTCAGTCTGCTTACAGATGCAGTGAATCTGTTGTGCCTTCTCAGCTTCCGCCTGCCTTGATCCCTTCCCATGTGGGCGGCAGTGCCTGTTTATCACTCCTTCAACCAGAGTGTTACCGTGAGATGCTCACTGACAGCTCCCTCTGATTTCTGAGCCCAGGGCAGAGAGGAGCCTTGAATGTAACTGTTCTTCCCCTCCTACTTCAGTGAACCCTCTTCTGCACCAACTCCTCCATGCCCCATGAAGACGTGCCACCTCTGCTCCCTCCAAGTTCATTTCTATGTCAGGGCTGGTCCTTTGCCTGTTGCAGAAGTCAGTACAAGAAGCCCCTCCCCCACAGGACATGGGGTGATAACTCCCTGTTCTCTGAAGAGACCAGCCTTGGTCAGGGTAGGACACTGCAGATCCACAGTGCTGCAAGTAGGGAGAACCTGGGTGGGGAGGCAGAGATAGAGGCCGTGTGGGAGGGGAAAGAGGCAGAGATGACAGGATCTGTGAGTGAGTCACCACCTTCAGGCTCCAGCTGGAGAGCCCAGGGAGGGAGAATAAGGCATTGCCTAATGCAGCAGCTAGGACCCAGCTTGGGTCTGTGATCTGCTCTCTCTCTCTCTCTCTCTCTCTCTCTCTCTCTCTCTCTCTCTCTC
>JADRCD010232286.1:12115-51828 GCA_019843815.1 Montemys delectorum
GTGTGTGTGTGTGTGTGTGTGTGTGTGTGTGTGTGTGTGTGTGTGTGACATTCTCCCGGGGCACAGGCACAGAGGAGTGTGTGCAGAAGAGCTGGGGGTGGAGATGAACAGTAGGATTCAAGACTGTTCTGCCTTGCCCTTGGCAAGCAGAGGGAGGTGTCAGTGAGCATTTTGACTGTAGGCTATGGTCAAATGAACCATACTCACACAAGAGGAAGGTGCTAGTGTTGGTCTGTTCAGGAACAATGAATCTAAGACCCTGCAAGAGTGAGAAAGTTGACTGAAGTCACCTAGCCGTGGTAAAATAGGACATGAGTTGGCTCTGGCCCTCCTGAAGCCTTGTACTTCGTCACTGCAGATGGTTTGTTCAGCCTGGTGCCAGCACCAGAAGTACCTGGGTGCTGGTTCCAGTGGCATTTGAGTTATGTTTCCATGTGATGGCCGTGACAAGATCTGAGGTCCCCCTCTTCCTTAAACTCCTTACTCAGCTTCCTGTCCCAGTTTCTCCATCTGCAGAAGACTCTAGGAGCTTGGCATCTCTACACCCTCTCTCCAGACGACTGGTCAATTGAGTTTCCCATGAATGACATCCTTCCTTCTCAGCCATTCACAGCTGTGTCTAGCTTGAGGACTTAATTTAGGAAAAACAGCTGTAGGTGGAGAACATTCAGTGTTTTTCGGTCATCTGCTTTGTTGGTATGGAAAGGTCCTGGGCTTTCAGATACTCATTTTGTATTATACTCTTATCAATATGAAACACCCTGCATTCTGTTATGTTATATATTCATTGGAAATCTCTCCCTGTGTATTTACCTATAGGGATATATAATACATGTGTATGCACATATATATGCACACACATGCATGTGCATTCATGTGGGTACCTGAGTATGCGTGTACAGCTATGCTGTGTGTGCACAGATATACTCTATGTGTGTGTGTGTGTGTGTGTGTGTGTGTGTGTGTGTGTGTTTGTGTGTGTGTAGGACAGAGGTTTCCTTTGGGCTTGGTTACTAAGGTACTGTCTACTGTCTCTAGCTTGCTGGAAGAAGGGTTTCTTACTAGTCTAGAGCATGCCTGGCTAGACCAGCCTGGCTGGGCAGTGAGCTCTTGTCATTATCTGCCCAGTGCTGGAATTATAATCATGTCATCATGCCTGGCTCTTTATATATATTCTGGGGATTGCTTATCATTTGTGATTTTGAGACAGAGTCATTCTATGTGACCAGGCTGGTCTTAAACTCTTGAGATTCCTGCTCCAGGTTCCTGAGGCTGTACCGGCAGGTGTACGTTCCCCTACCCTGCTTCTACACCATCCTTCTTAAAATCCATTGCCCTGAATTTTACTTGCTTTGATTCTAGTGCCCCCAGTCTAGTACTTAGTTTTTGCTTGACATATTGTAGGCTATTCTTTTACTTTTAACCTTATTTTATCACTCTGTGCAGGGTACATTTCTTACACAAAACACATAATAGTATGCATTAACTTGCTATGTATTATTCCATTCATTTTACACTACATAAAAGATGTCATTTATTTTTATTCTTCCAGCTAATACATTTTGTTTCCCTCCCCACCTTTTTAAATGGTTCCCTGCAACCTCTGTTATGTTTCTGTAATGGGACATTTTAAAATTTCATCATATACTTTTCTCTAGCAAATGGCAGTGCTGGCTCTAGGTCTTGCTCCTTAGGTGTGAGGGTACTGTTTCACCTTATTCTGCTGGTGGCTTCTGCACAGGGTAGTCTTGTAGCTTTTTCCTGCTACTCTACCTCTGAGAACATTACAATCAGGGTTGTGCTTTACTGTGCGGGCTGGTATTTTAAATCTCTATTGTAGAAGTATTAGATTGTATTTATTATTTTTATGATCTCATCTTCTCCTAAGTCTTAGCTTTCATGTTCATTGGTATTTGTGTTGGGAACATTGAGAGTTGTTTAAACTTAATGGGACTTAAGGCTCATTGCTAAGGTTGCATTCTGATGGACATCTACTCCCACTGAATACTTAGTTTTGATCAGTGTCTTAACTGTGTATATGAAATACTTACCAGAGAACATTCTGGAACAATTGCTCTGGTTCATTGTTCTTTCCTCTGCTTTTGTGGCACTGCCAGGGGTGGAACCTAGGACCCTCTCCAGGCGAAGCAAACCCCCTGCCACTGAGTCAGACCCTCAGCCTCTGCCTTTTGTTTCTTCTAAGGTTTACAGCAGTGTGTGGCCCCACAGCTGTGTTTTGTGAATTAGTCAGACGCAAGCTGATTTTTCTTCCTTTCAAAGGTCAACTGATAACTTCTGCTTGGGCGCTGTGCAATGCCACCATTGGAGTCAGCAGACACATCTCCTTAATTGTATGGCTGTCCCTTGACCTTCATAGCCAGGTCTACCCTTACGGTCTGGAAAGTGGTTTTCTGTTTTTTTTTTTTTTTTTTTCTTCCCTCCCAGTTCTGTTCATAATGGTCTGGCTGTCTAGGCCTGTTGTGTATGATCTGGCACCCAGCTTTCTCAGTGGTCTGCCTCTCTCAGAATTCTTTCCCTTCTTCTCAGGAGTGCTTATGCATCAGGTTTCAGGAGCTCCTGGCCTCGGCTGCTGACAGGGGCTCGATGCTTGAGTCCTTTCCTGAACCCTGTGCTGGGTGTCTTACCTGCTGTCTGTTCCTTCTTGGGTTGGTAGAGTGAGACTGAGAGCCATGTGCTTTGGCTGTGCTCACTCTGTGGATTGGGGAAATGTGCACTGAGAGGCCTTGCCTTACTCTGCCTGATCCAGGCACCAAGAGGTAGGTGGAGCCTGCGCTCTGGGCTGTGGCAATAAAAGGTTTCTCTGAAGTTATTCTTTTGTTTTTCTATTTGTTTTTTTGAGACTTATTTTTACTTATGTGTAGGCATGTGTGTCCGTGTATGTATGTGTATGGAAGTCAGAATAGGATGTCAGAACCCCTTGGAGTTGGAGTTACATTTGGTTTTGAGTAGCCAAGTATGGATTCTGGGAGTTGAACTCAGGTCCTCTATGAGAACAATAAGAGCTCTTAACCACTGAGCCATCTCTGCCTTCCCTGTTTGCTTTTTGAGAGTTACTCTGTAGCCCAGGCTATCCCAGAACTCACTGTGTAGTCAAAAGTAGCCTCCTTAAAGCAGTCCTGCTGAGATTACAGGATGACCACTGGAGCCAACTAAGCAGTCATTTTGTTCCAATCTTTTCTTTGAGTTCTGTGTTCTCTGCTTGGATGTTTACAAGTGTCTTTACAGGATTGATGGCTGCTTTTCATGGCTTTCATCATGAATACAGTCGGTTTGCCCACAGTCAGGGAGGGCAGACTCTCCTGGGCCGCTTTGCTGTTCACCTCATTTCAGGAGAATGCTGTGTGGTTCAGCCACCTGTGATGCCACCCCAGAGAGCCAGAGCCTTTTGCAGTTCCAGTGGGAGCTCAACCTCACGACACTTTTCTGACTTGGTAAAGCCATTGCTCTGAGTGCCAACTGTTTTCCTTTGGCTTGCTGTTTGACTTGGCCACCATGCCAGGTACAAACTGTGCTCAAACTTGTCCTCCTTCCTGGAGCTGCCACCTGCTGTGTCAGGGACAGGCCCCTTGTCCTTAGCCAGTGTTCTTCTGATATACCAGTCATGTGATTCTTGGGGCTTCCCAGTGTTGCTGTACACACACACACACACAAACATAGACAGAGAGATACAGAGAGACAGAGATACACACACTGGCAGACACACACAGAGATATATCTAGACACACACATATATACACACACAGATATTCAGATGAATCCAGACACACCCAGGCATACATTCAAACACATATGTACACATATACAGAGAGAAGGGGAGGGGGGACAGAAACAGAGATAGACAGAGACAAAGAGACAGAGAGACACAGAGAGATAGCTCTGCAGAAAGACACAGATATATCCACACACGTTTATGCGTATGCACACAGATATACTTACACATCCAGATATACCCAGACACTCCCCAACAACCCCCGCCACACACACTTACATCCACAAGGAAGAGAAGACTCTTGCCATGGATACTTCTCTCCCCTAGCCTGGTTTACCTCCTTTGGCAGGTCTTACTGATCTGGGCAGCTCTGCTCTTTATTAGCCAATGAGGATGACCAAGGTAGCCTCCATGTTCTCTATTCAAACATCGTGCCTTTTCTTTTAGGCTTGGGCACATGGATGGCAAAGGTTCCAAGCTTCTTAGTATTTCAGGCTATCTGTCTTCACTGGGCAACTGTTTTCCCTATTCTCAGAGGAACATTCTAGATATAGATGCATGGAGGCTCAGCTTTCTCATCTATCATAGATCTTTCTAGGATGCTGAAGGTGAGAGGTTATGAATACTTGCTCACTAATATGCTTACTGGTCCAGATCACAAAGAGAAAGTCACAAAAAAGTGTGCCATGTCCAGCCCTTGGGTACCCACCAAATCCTGCAGAACAGAACCTGAATCTTGGACCATGGAGCATCAGAAGTAAGAGACAGTATGTCTGAGACTTAAGCTACCCTGTGTGTATACTTATTGACAGAGCCCATACAAATGAACACACCAAGCTTGCAAGAAGAAACTCACATCTATTGGTATGAGAAGACCTGTGTGATCCAGGCCCTGAACTGTTCAGAAATGACAAGGCTACTTAGCTCTGTGGGAAAGTGCTCTCTGAGCTACCAGGACTCTGGGCAGCTTCTGTAGGCAGAGAGCACAGTTCATGGCCTGTGCTGAAGGCTGCAGACCTTCCTTCCTGTGTCTTTCTCTGAGCAGCTCCTCCCCAACTCCCTTAGCTGGGGTCATGGAGATGTGGAAGTGAGGCTGCCTCAGACAGGAGTATGTGTGTCAAGCCCACCAGGCATCAGGGCCACCCTTCTGCATAGCCTTCCTCAGCAGCCACCAAGCACCTATCCTGCCCAGCTTAAGGCTGGAGAGGGCACTGAATAATGAAATCTGTGACTCTGTTGTTGAGAAGGCACCCAGATGAGCAGAGGGTGCCTTTCAAAGTCAAATACAGTGTGATGTGTCTCTTTAGCATTGTAAACCTCTGCCATGGTTGCATTATCTGACAGCACCTGCCAGCCTGGGGTCGTGGTTCTCTTTTATCTTCTTCTTCTTCTTCTTCTTCTTCTTCTTCTTCTTCTTCTTCTTCTCTCTCTCTCTCTCTCTCTCTCTCTCTCTCTCTCTCTCTCTCTCTCTGTGTGCACACGCACACGTGAGACTCTGTATGAGAGTATACTTTTGTATTTAGGAATTCTTGCATGAGTATGTGCTGTGTGTATGAATGTGGAGATCAGAGGTTTACATCAGTCAGTTGACTTCCTCATTTGCTGTCCACTTTATTTGCTGAGGTGGGGTCTCTTGCTGAACCCACTGGTTTGGCTGGTCTAGAGACAGCCTGCCACAAGGATTCCTTATCTCTGCTTTTTAAGGGCTGGGATTACAGGCTGCCACTCCTGTGAAGTGATTACATAGATGTTGGGGATCTACACACTGGTCCTCATGCTTGGACAGCATGCACTTTACCGTTCAAGCCATCTCCCTAGCCTGTGGTTATCATTTTCAGAATGTTAGCTTCTTTAGTTGACTTCTGCACTCCTAGATGGCCAGGTCCCTCTGTGCATAGGAGAGGAGTATTTGCCTGAGGCTGTCTTCCTCCACTATTTGCAGCAGAACTGTGCCAGGTGTTTACTGGCATTGTCCAGGGAAGGTATTGAAGGCTTTGGGATACACGGGGGCTCCTGGCATATAATAGGTTCATGGGAAAATGCTAAATTAAATAGCATCACGTTAGAGTTTACTGATCGCTGCAATGAATGTTCCCAGTGGTGCTGGTCTTTTCCTTGGCCAAGATCATAAGTCATCGGGCCAGGAATGACTCTCTTCCTGGCCTCCCTGCTCTGGGTTGGGCACACTCTCCTTCCGGCACACCTATGTTGATTGATTGGTATGGTGTTAAACTTTTGGCTTTTTGTAGGCAACTGTAGGAGGGCGTTGAGCTTTACAAATCTGCCCAGTGTCTAAAATTGAACTACACATGTAACTCACTCATACGCATGGCTCAGTTGGACTTTCCTTCTCCCTTCTTCCTGCCTCCAGCTCACGCCCCATGCCTATCAGGCTGGACTTCTCCTTCATACTATGGTGCCTGCCTTGGCTGGCTGGGACCAGATTCCTGACCTTTGGGCCTTGGATCTCTGTGGGTACTTTGTTGTCATATTGAATCCCAGTGATGCTTTTCTAAGTGTCCTACCGCATTGCATCTGCATTTTAAGAATAAGACTTGCTTCTTCTGAGTTGTGTGGAGAGGGATGTTGGGCCAAGGGTTTCCTGAAAGGGGCTGGAGGTCTTTAGCCCACAAGACAGTTTCTGAAGTCAGCCAGCCTTGCCAGAGCCCACAGTTGTTAAGTGTGTTTAAAGGACCCAGCTCAGTGCCAGGAGCAGCAGGGAATCTGAAGAGTTGATGAGTTTGCAAAGACAAGCAGCAGAGAATTTGGGTTAATAAACTCAGACTTGTATCCCAACTGCTTGGTTCAAATTTCCATCTTCTAGCATTGACCTTAGGTGAACGATTTTGCTTCTCTAAGCTTGATTGCTCTGTAAACTTCTACAAGGTCTTTCGAGCATCAAATGAGATAAGGCATGTGGAATGCTTCAGAATCTTGCCTGCTGCATTGTAGGTGACCAATTAATCGTACTCTAAACACACTGGTGCCCCACCTTTACTGCTGTGTGCCAGGTGCTGGGATTTTGTCAGCTCATGCCCTGTGTGGGAGCCCAGAAAAAGATGGAAGCACAAACTGGCTGTGAGAAACTTACCTGGGGTGAAGAACTGGGTTTTAACCCAGGCAATCCTCTGAATTTGTGATTTTAGTGGCCTTGTTACCTGGTCTTGCATGGAGACCAACCTGCAAGGAAGCTCCATATAGCTTCCGGAAGCCCTGTTTCCTCGTTCTTAAATTCCCTAGGGGAATCCATTGAGTTTTGTAAAGGATTTCGAGCGATGCCTGGCCCATGCCAAACACTCAGTATCTGGCAGCAGTTTCCATAGAACTAGCTCCACACCGCTGATCACAACTAAAAGCTAAGACAGGGCGGTGGTGGCGCACTCCTTTAATCCCAGCACTCGGGAGGCAGAGGCAGGCGGATTTCTGAGTTCGAGGCCAGCCTGGTCTACAGAGTGAGTTCCAGGACAGCCAGGGCTACACAGAGAAACCCTGTCTTGAAAAACAAAACACTTATATAAGAAAAGCCATCAGATGACCCAGACTAAAAAAGCAGGAATTTTATTTTATTGTACATGACAATTCTTCATCCTTCAGGACACAATATGGTGTTTAATACACCTAAAATTTTTTATGTTGATCAGATGGAGGTAATTAGCACACACATCATCTTAAACATTGGTCACTTTCTTATTGAGGGGCATTCAATAGCCCATATTTTAGATATTTGGAACAGTTCATTGCTGCTCTCTGTAGTTACCATATTGGACAATAGAATGCCACGACATCAGCCAACAGGTAAATGGTACAGATGTTTTGTGAAAGGGGCCAGAATATGGTGCTTAGTAGGAGCTGAGTTCTGAGACCCAGGAAGACAGGCATTTTATGTGAAGGGTCTCTTACATGAGGGAAAATGGAGAGCCAAAGGCTGGTGTTCTAGTAGCAGTTTGAGTAGAGGCCAGGGCGGGATTGTTGTGTGGATTTTAACCTATGGGCAGGCCCTGAGGGTTGTCATTAGCAACATGACTGACATGGATCAGAGCTGTTTCGGCAGCCCATCACTGGAGAGCAGAGCAGGAGCCACCAGAATGAGGTGGTTGCTTTTTCCTTCCATCTAAATGGGGCTTGGGATTATTCTGAGGTACTAGCCCTTGGCCCCTGGAAGCACCCAGAGCTATGGGTTAACTGCCTTTCAGCTGCTGTTTGTGTCATAAATGCCTGTCACACGAGGGGCCTTAAAAATAACCCGGTGGCTAATAGCATTTCTCAAAATAACTGCTTGTGAAGTGCTTTGCTGGGCTGTGTGGCTACTAAAATTACACTCTCTACTGGTGAGGATGGTGTTAGTATGTGTATGTATAGTTTGTAATCCTGTATTTCCAGGGTAAGGCCCACTCTTTATTGTCTTTTATCCTGTGGGACCTCTGGTTATGGCTCTGTGTCCAGGAATGATGTCTTCCAGGTCGCTGTGCAGTTCCCTCTTCTATCCCGTGGCTCTTGGCAGATGGGAGCTGCTCTCCTACATGGCCTTGTTGTCCTGTCTCAAGGAGCAGAGTTTTGAAGAATCTTGGAGGGTGGGGTGGCCTTATTGTGGTGCTGGCCTGATTCCTTGGTGTGCCAGGTAATAATAGCACACCGTGGGGGGCAGATCTCACTGTGCTATCCAAGGGGGAAACTGGGCCACAGAACAGTGTGGCAGCCCCACTCAAGGTGACCTAGTAACTGAACCTGTGAACACTTGCATTTTCAGAGAGGAGCTCCAGGAATTCTTCAGGGGGTCTCCCAGGCCGGTCTTTTTGGTCACCTGGCAACTGGGTCACTCAAATACCCAGCTCCCCACTTGCAATAATATCCAAGGGAATATGGAACCCTGCAAGCAAGCCCATAAAGCTGAGGAGTGGTGCTATTAAGAATTTAGGGTGCAGGGCTCGGGTCACATGAGGGTGGCAGCCAGTTTTCCTGCAATCACTGCTTGTATCCAGAGAGGTGGGTCTCCATGAGAAGTACTTAATACAACTAACATGTTCATTGTGTGGGTGCCTGCTGTGGCCTTGGCTCTGTAGTAGGTGCTGGAGTTACAAAGAGGTTCAGGGTAACACCTAGTCAAGAAATGTTTATAAGTTAGTGTGTTGTTTGGACATCTAGCTTAGGATGCTGTGAAAATGATCTGCATTCAGCAGTCATTATACTTCAGAGTTTTATCAGCAGCAGCCATGAGCCATAGCTTTTGGTGTGGCCCTTAGGTGACTATTAATCTGTACTGTGGCTAGCTCAATGTCTAGTAACTGATTTAAGTCCAGGGCTTCCAACACTTTCCAGACCCCATGTGCTTTTAGCTATATTAATTGTGTGTGTCCACTCTGGGCTTGGATTCTCATGGGGTGTTCCCTGGATCATGTGTGATAGCCAGTAGCTACTACCAAACTGACTTCATATTAGATGATTCTGCTCAAGTGTGAGTGAATGTGTGTGTTCCAGGCGCCTGAAATCTGGCTAAGATGAGCCCCACTGCTTGGTAGTTTATATACATTATGTGGCATTTTTACATACAATATTTTTACCTTATGATGGCTTTACTGAGCCATGACCCTGTCATAAGTAGAGGATGCCTGTGTGTAGCATCCTCATGACAAGTGGGGTTCTTGGTATGGTAAAAGTGTCCTTAAAATGTTTGCTGGACCACTGTCTGCTGGATTCATATAGTTCTGGAGAGTAAAGCCCACCCCTGAGGTCTTACCCAGAATGGGAAACCAGGAAGCTCCCGATCCTTCTCCTCCCAGAAGTGGTATGTAAAGGGCACACTGCTATAGTGGAAAGGTCCTGGTCTCCAAATTCAGGCTGACTCTGTGACTTTAGGCAAAGTTTTTAACCTCTCTGAACCTTTTCTTCAACTGTTAAATGTAATTTGGCACAGCATCAACCTCTTAGAGCTGTTGGGAGGATTAAATGACCCTCATTAGCCAGGCATAGGCATCGCTATGGCAGCACCCTGAAGATAGCTGCCAGTATTATCTTCATATTAATTGTGAACCCACAGAAACCAGCTTTGAAGCATATGTCATTACTTCTCATCAGGGTATTGGTAATTTCATGTTTGAATATTGTCCAGCATTGACTGGGTGAGGCTCTCAAAGAGTTGGGGCTATTTACTGGGTACTGGCTGCCCAGTTCTAGAATGCTGACTTGAGGAGGAGGTAGATCAGGTAGCAGTATACTTTGTGACAGTTTGTCATAGAATCAGACCTTGGTAATTCATATCTTATATCAGTCTCATTGTGAGAGCTCAAGAATTAACAGGAATCGTTCCCACAAATCTATATATACATGTTAGGATATACAGCTACACTGTGCATGGGTTCCTAAGCAGGCATAATTGTCACAGGACATATTTGGCACAGTTGAGTGGAGTGTTGCTCGAATCCAGTGGGTGAGAAAGTAGGGATGTTGTTCACCATTCCATCATGTTGAGATAGCTGGCACCATAAAGGATCCCCTGGACCAAATGGCATCAATGTTGGGGTAGACCTCTACCTAAAGATGGAGAATAGATCCCTAAGGGGAGAGGATGACTTATTAGCATGAGGAACATCTCTGTGTCAGGGCTAGGATGCAAAATTAAATACCTGAGGTCAGGACTTCTTGTGTTTCTGGAAGCCCCTGTCCCACTGTGGAAAAAGAAAATCAACTTTCCTTACATTCATGAGGTTTTACTCTAGGTTGTCCACGCCTTTTCTCTTGTGCCTTCTTAAGTTCTACTCTGAGAAGGACAGTTCTTGCTGTTCTGGGCTTGCTAATAGAATTCAGTTTGCAGAACAAGTAGATGAAAGAGAAGATGGCTCTCCATCTTATTTGAGTTTCACATAAGTAAGATGTTGCTCTTCTTTGTTGCTGTCATTGTTTCTGTTGAAGTGATGGATGGTAGTCCTGAGAGGTGAGTAGTTAGTCCAGCTCTGGATTGGCAGGTTCCTAGAGGAGAAACTAGCCATCCACGATGGGCCAAATGGTCTGTAAGTTGAGAGGGTGGTGAGTAGTCCCTTTTTATAACTGGAGGATAGTTCAAGTGAAGTGTCAGCAAGTAACCTGTGTCCTGGAACACTAGAGCAGACGGAAGCCATGGCAACTCTGTTGCTGAACTAGGAGCAGAGTGTCCTCTCTTGCTGGCTTCCAGGCCACAGGGGCGAGAACCACCTGGTTACAACACCTTCCAGGACTGAACTGCTGTCCCCATGTGGCCCTTAAGGTTGCAGCTTGCTACAGGGGACAGAGCTGGATAGCCAGCAAGCAGCTGGTCCAGAAGGAAAGGACAGCACAGGGTGATACTCCTTCTGTGCTCCAGACAGCTCCTGCTGGCCAATAGGATCCTTGCTTTTCTTGTTTGGTTCTCTGCATGTCTTGCTTCCCCAGCAGTCTAGACAATGAGCTACAAAGTGGGCAGGCAGGCAGGACCTAGCAGCTTCTCGGCAGCCCCCTCTCCTGAACCTGCTCAACAGTACAGACAGCAAGATGCTTCCTGGAGGAGCTCATGTCTACAGTGACTCCTGGAGAACAGCTAGCTGTCTAAAGTCCCAGCCTGGTAGCATTTCTTCCTGTTGGCTCAGAGTTGCTTTAAGAGGGCATTTGGATGGCAAGCTTCTCAACATGCTGAATCGCACAAGATGGCTTCTTGGAGGATCCACTATGCTACCTGCCATCTTGTGACTATCCATATGATGTCCAGTGTCTGACACTCGTTGATCTTTATGGAGTAGATGTTCAAACCCAAGGGAGTGAGTACCTGCAGAAGACAAGCATTTTAAAGAAAGTGTCTGACAGTACAGGACAACATCATTGACTTTCATGTCTAAGTAGGCACCTACACTGTTAGGAGGCCAGGCTCAAACACACAGAATCACCCTGTGAGTGGTTATCAGGACTCTATAAACCATAAATCTGGGATACGGATGGAGACCTGAGCATTTCTATTTAATTTGCATACCCAGCTACTGCTTCCCGATCCTATCGCTGATGTGTTACCTGAGGTTTGGGGTCATATTTTACGTACAGGGCTTCCTGAGACCAGCATCTTTGCTCTCAGGAGGTTCTTTTCCAAGAGTCTTAAGTCACCCTGTGCTAATGTCTAGCTGGGGGCTTGGGCTTGTCGTAGTCTGATAGGATAGTTCCTAAGGCAGAATTTTGTCTTCAGTTCTTGGGGGCAAGGGAGCCAAGAGAACTTCCCTATGACTTGAGTGGAGTACTGAGTTCTAGCTGGAAGCTGAATGCATTTTTTTTTTTATCTGAATAGAGCTAGGGGAAGCTCTCAGGCTTGGTCTGGCTTGAAGCTTGGCTTTCCCGAACTCTTTCCTCACATACCTCATTGGCTGGCTTTGGGAGTGTCAGGCAGGAACAGTTCCCAAACTGCAAGCCTGATTTTAATGCTCCACTAGTGAGAAACTTCTGGGTGCAAAGCACTTCCCCTTTAAAATACTCCATGGATGGAGGAGGGCAAGAGAGGTTATGAACAGTGGAGCTTTATGGAGCATGCTCTCTAAGACACCATGTCAAAGTGTTTGTGTGAAGTGCTTCTTCCTTTTTAAGAAACACTGCAAGACAGGTGGGCTTGGTTCTACTTTAAAGACAAGAACACTGAGGCTGTTGAATGTGAGAAGGGGAGCAAAAGGTTGGATCTGATAGAAGTCTGCTGTCGTTGATGGAGGCAGGAGGCAGAGGGAGTTGCAGGTGAGCTGGAAGAAAAGTTGTGGTCCATTCACACTCCTCTGTCTCCTGCATCCCAGCTTCCTTTAGACCATCCATCCTGCCAGTTCAGCCTGCCTTATGTCCTCTTTCCAGCATCTGTTTTTATCTGCTGTTGACATTTGATGTACTGAATGGCTTATTTTTATTGTTGTATCAGTTCTATTTTGGTAGGATTACATCATCCTTAAGAACAGTAGCCTCAGCTACCCTCCAACTCTGTTTGAACACCTTACAGCAGAGGTCAGAGTCAGAGTGGAACTGATAAACATTCCATCACCTGGACCTTGCTGGGTACGTGTTTCACACTTAACATCACTAATTGCTCCAGTTGGCTGGTGCTCTGGGCTGCTAAGGTTTTAGCATGCAAAGTCTGGCGTATTGGAAGATCCCCTCAGTCCTGGGTAACCTAAGCCATATGGTCACTGGACCTCATTTGGCAGCCAAGGATGCTGTTGTCTTGGGGACACAGTATTATCTCAATGTCGTCTATTATTACTGGAGAAGATCCCAGAGACTACTTGTCAGTCCCTGACTCAGTGTTCCTCCATGCTCTCTGAAGGAGGAAGGGCTCCATCTCCTCCTGTCTGCCTTTAGATGACAGGTTTTTGGAGGCAGCTGTCATCTTTCAGAACACCTTTTTGTTTCTCATCCTCTTTGAAGAAATCATTCCATGATAAGGAAAAGTTGGCTCAAAACTTGTAAATGTAATCACTGGATTTGAACTCACAGCAGAGGTCAAGACCAGGGTGGGGCTGATAAATTTTCAGTCATTGGACGTTGCTAGGTATATGGCCCACACTTACAGTTGTTCATGCTGCATCTAAAGTCTAGCACCCTGAGAGACCCCTCAATCCTGAATGAGCCTTAGATTGGCATCATCTTTACTCCAGGGGCTTAACTAACAAGGAAGAAATTGCTTTTCCTCAACCAACCCTGAAATGTTGGTCCCTAGGGGCAAGGGGCAGTTCACAGGCTGTCACAGCCAGTCCTTAGAAATAACAGCACTGAATTCTTGACTAGCACTCTCCAAAACAGGATGTACAAGGCTATCTTTCAGAATATAGAAAGGAACTATTGGACTATCAATTTATATTTCCCATCATCCTTTTAAATGCGTATTTCTATGTGCATTGATCATTGTATGTATTTTGGCACAATATGACATGTGATGGGCATATGTAGACTTATGTGATACTCATTATTACATGTTCCTTGTCTTTCTAAAATCATGTTGTAATGAGAAAGACATGGTTCATGTGGAGAAAGTGGAGATTGCCCTCCCTAGGAGTTTTAGAACGTATTGGTTCAGCACATCCCTGGGCTGGTACTTACAGCCTCTGTGCTCAAATGTCATGCATGGATGGTGTTTAAGGGTGTGTCCTGTGTACCAGAGAGGGAGCTATCTGCAGCCGTACTTTAGATGGCTTGTTTCCTCACCTTCCTATCTGGATTTTCACACTAGCTGTTGAGTGGCAGGAACAGGGTAGAGAGAGCAAAAGTTCTCCTGGGGTAGGGGTGGAGTCCTTCGCTGGTGTTGTAAGCATTGATTATGAACCCATTGCCCATGTAGATTCTTAGCTCTCTCCACCCTCCATCAGCCATCCCGAGACTCTGGGTATGGCCAGCATCCTTTGACCAGACAACCATTCTTCTGAGTGATTATAATGGGTGCTGTAGAAGAAAAACCATTGTGGTAGATACTTGGGGGAGGAGCAGGATTTCAGTGTTGGTTGTGCCTTTTGCTACTTCTGTGGCCTGGGTTAACTTCCTAGGTCCTTGAACATTGATTTCCCCACCTGATAAATGTTCACTACACCTCTCTACACCTTTGTTATAAAGCTCAAAACAGGAGCTATCACTGGTATAAAGTCCCTAATACCAGGCCGGGCACAGGGGAAGTGCCGGGTGCCTTGGTTGGTTTTATTATTCCTGCATTATGACAGGCTGCCTTTTGTAAGAAGGCCCAGAAATGTCTGTTTTCCCTGTTGTTCCCTTGTGGACTTCTGTGACCTTCCAAGTCTTCTTGCCCAGGCAATAGGAGTTATACCACCCACTGAACAGGATTAGATACCACAGCATCTTTAATGCACCCCAGGCTTTAAAAATAGCAATCAAATATGAGAAAATATTAGGGTCATTTATGAAGTGGTTTCTGCCATGTTTTCTCTAGAAAATACACCCTCTTTGTAGAAATCACAGGAGGCTGGACCTATAGACTAGAACTCTGCAGGCTTTTCTGTCCTGTGAGTGACAATCTTCCCTCCCTGTGGCATCTCTGTTCCCGCTGTGCCTGGTCATCTTAGGCCAGATCCTGGCCTAACTTGTATTTTCCCAGTAGTCCCATGTTAGTCCCTAATGAAAATGTCACATACCATTCAAGAAAAGCCCTTTTGGTTTCTAGGATGAGAGGATGGTGATGACATCTCTCTCTGTCCTTTAGCCATTATGATAATTGCTTAGGCTGTAGTGCCAAGACAGCAAATAAATTGCCTGCTCTCTCTGACATCCCAGCGCTGTTTTTACAACATGAATTGTCCCAGTGCGGAGATAATCCTTGCTCGTAATTTCACCAGCTTCTTAAGTGAGGAAAATGGGCAAACAGCTTTCTCTTCTCCACACACCACTCCCAGTATTTCCACAGCAGGGTCCATCTCCAGTCGGAGATCCATATTTGCCAGACCCAGCTGCTGGAAGGTTGCTGTCAGGTTGCTGCCTAGGTTTTGAGTCTGGAGGGCCCGAGAGGTGAGTACAATGCAGAGATAGGGTGGAGAGATGGGGGCAAGAGAGCACAGCCCCCAGCTTTTCTTGAGGATGAGAGCACGTGGCTTACACACACCTGCTTCCACAAGCCTACCTTACACACGCCTGCCTCCACAACACCCCTGCCTTACACACATCTGCCTTACAGACACCTGCCCCCACAACACACCTGCCTCCACAACACACCTGTCTCCACAACACACCTGTCTCCACAACACACCTACCTTCACAAACCCTGTACTGTTGAAGTGGATGCTTCTACTATATCTCTCAATTAAGCTGCTGATGAGCAGGGATGGTGAGAAATGAGTTAAGGTCTGCAGAGACATTTCTATATGTTGCTAGAAAGTTGCTGAGACGTTTGTTTCCTGGAAGAGTTGGAGGGAATAGGGAAAAGGAGGGTTGGGGCTGAGAGATTCCTCTTAAACTGTTCCATTTCCAGGCGATTAAAAAGACATTAAAGCTGAAATTCATGTTGACTGCTGGTGTGAGAGTCTCCTCTACACCTCCTTTCAGACTCAAACTGTCTGGGTGGATGTTGATCAGATTCTTAGATACCAGCTATACCACGGTAGACAGAGTAGGAAGGAGAGAGAGGGATGGGGAAGAGAGGAAGGAAGAGAGGGGGGATACTGGTTTATTATGGTAGACAGATTAGGGAAGGGGGGAGATGGAGGATAGGAGGGAGAGAAAGACAGAGACAGACAGGTATACAGACATACAGACATACACATACACATGGGAGTAGGTCATACATGTCAAGAGTTGAATTTTGGGGTGGAAGAGACAGATATTCCTCTAATTTAACTTGGAAGCTAATGCAAGGGCTAGGGATTCTGCAGTGGAGAGCAGGTCTGTGTGGGACTCAAGGCCTCAGAAGAAACTCATGATGTTCAAGAAAGAAGAACTTTGGTGGCTGGGAGGTATGCTACTGGAAGGATATAGGAAGAGCTTGAGTAGATTCAGAAGCTCCCAAAGACCCCTGGAGGGCAGGAAGTCCATCCCTTTGTGTTTTATAGCACATTCTTGTGGCCAGGTTGCTGAGAAGAGACAAGAGGAGAAGAGAAGGCTGTGTTCTTCTGAAGAAGGGGTGCTTGTGGAGCTTGAGTCCCTCCATGATCTATGATGACCTCAGCTTACTGTCCCCAAATGGTATCTTCTTTCATGATTTTCATTACGAATTTAAGAGGCATCCAATGTAAACTTTAACCTTGTATTCCAACAGCAATGTCTCACCCCAGAGAAGAGGCAGCATGTTGTAGATGCAGCATGTTGCAGAGCCTCCCCATACCTGTGCTTCTGGCTTCCTTGGCCAGCTGCTCTTCTTTCCCAGGGAGGGCAGCAGCCTCCCCGAGAGATCTTTTCTCCACTCACTAGAGCCATAAAAAATTAAACTGTGGAGTTATCAAATATTAAATCTGTCTGATGAATGACTACTTGTAGATTCTTATGAATTCTTTGCTTTGATTAAATAAAAGTGAAGAATGGGAAATGTCTAACCAGCAGTTTAGCAAAAGACAACTCAGGGCAGTCCTTCTGCCTGGCCTCAGCTTTTGAGTTCTGTAGAGTCACCAGGTTCACAATTCTCTTCTGAGGTGCTTGATACTTTGATTTTTGTACTTTTCTGGAATTATGGTTAAACAAGGCAGTCCTCAAACAGATAGCCCCTTAGTGGTTTCTAAAGCTCTGTCTCAGTAGCTCTCAACTCTAGTGTTTTCAGCCTTGGATAACCTCCTGGTCTTTATTTTCTAACCTATCAAATAGAAGGAATAATGAGAATGCCAGCTCATCTGTATGATTAGTGCATGCAAAAGACACCAAATGACTGCCATCTGGCAGCAAGAAGGTCCTAAGCAATTGCTAATGCTGTTGTTGGCTTACTTCCAAAGTATTGTGGTCGAGTTGAGCTTTGCTTTGGTCTTTCCCTGATCCACTGACAAGTAACAAGTGCCTTCATTTGTTTATTAATCCAAGACTCTTAGGTCCCTTCTTCAGTGGGATGTGTAAGAGGTCACCCCTTACACATAAGAAAAATGTGTTCTTAGCAGAAGAGCACTGTATATTTGCACACATGTGTGTTATGGGCTCATCATACAGGTACAGAAAGTTGGAGAACTGTGGGCAGACAGGGTCATCAGGGAAGCCAGGAGAGAAAACCTTCACAGGGTGGGTGGTAGTCTAGAGCCTCTGAGAAGTCTGCAGCAGTCCCAAAAGAACTTAGCCCACACTGTTGTTCGTAGTCTATCTCCCACATGTAGCACCTTGGGGGCATGCTCAGACCTAAAGCATGTCATCTTGAATACCATGTGCTCTCCCCAGACCTGTTTCTATCAAATTATTTGTTCCTGGGGAGTTGACTGTTTCCTTTATTGCACAGTGCTTGAATCGCCCCATAAAGAACACAAGCCCCTCTTGGCTACCTTGGGCTCAGCTGCAGTTACATGGTTCTGCTGGGCCTGCTGGAGGCCCTGCATGTAGCAGGTTCATACCAGAGGTCTGTGACTTGCTTTTACCTGCAGGTGCCCTGGTTCACTGTGCCAGACCCTCAACTGCAGATTAGAAACTGGAATAGACTCCCTGCAGCCAGATGGGAGTTGATGTGGTCAGGCCCTTCCTGTCTCTGACCTGTAGACAGCCCAGGTCCAGCGGGAAGTAAGATACACATCCTGATTTCTCAATGCCCTCTTGTTTCTTGGTCAGTGGCTTATCATAAAGGGGGACAATGCTAACAGCACAGGTGACACACATCAGTGTCTTCTTAGCTGGCAAGGTCAGTGGGCCCTTGCAGCTTCTGTGTTCATTTGCAGGCCAAGAAGCTCATAAGACCATTGTCCTCTTTACCCTGCTTCATCAGCTAATCAATGAGCAAGTGTCCCCAAGACACTGTCAGACATTTAAGAAATCTCTAGGTGGCTCTGTGGGAAGCCTGAGGAATTCTAAGGCATGGGCACTCCAGTAGAAGGAAGCAAGAGACAGACAGACAGAGAGAGAGAGAGAGAGAGAGAGAGAGAGAGAGACACGTGAAAGGTTAACCATGTCCTAGCATGGAAGACAAGACCCCTGGGGAACAAATCAAAAAATGGTGTAGATAGCAGCAGTTCAGCAGGAGGGAATAGAGTGGCTTTTGTTGATGGCAAAGATCAGAACAAAGAAACTAGCAGAGGGCCACAGGCCACATTGCACCTTATGGATAAGGGGCAAATTTGACATCTTCACTAACTGTCTTGACTTTGAGTAGTTTTAGTCCCTGGTTGTCTCAAACGAGCCCAGTGGGTGTCCACCTCAGGGATGTGGCAAGGATTTAATGGCACAATATATACGTACAAAGGACAGACAGAATTGCCTGACAGAGACCCGATTGTAGTTTATCACAGTCGTCTGCTGGGCTCAGAGAGACCTTCAGGGGGCTCTTGAGTTGCAGGTTGAGCCATGTCCTGCCTCACTCACTTTACTGGGTCATTTTATGTCAACTTGACACAATTGAGAGTCCTTTTGGAAAAGGGAACCCCAGTTGAGAAAATGACCCCACCAGATTGACCTGTGGACCAGCCTGTGGTGGCTTGTCATGATTGATGAGTTGGGAGAGTCCAGGTCATTAGGTGTGGTGGCATCCCTGGGCTGGTAGTCCTGGGTGCTATGAGAAAGCAGGCTGCATAAGTCATAAGGGAGCAAATCAGAATGCAGCACCCCCCCCCCCCCCATGGTCTCTGCCTCAGCTCCTGCCTCCAGATTCCTGCCCTGCCTCAGTTCCTGTTCTACCCTTCTTCTGTCATAGACTGTGATGTGGAACGTTCCTCCCCAAGTTGCTTATCATATGTTTTTATCACAGATATAGACCCTAAGATACTAAGATTCTGGGTCAGGTAAGGTTGAAGCTTTATGAAGAGGAAGATTGGATGGCCCCTGATCCCTCCCTAAGTGCATTTTATTACAGACCCACTATTTATGAAGTACTGGGCTGGTCCTCCACACCAGGGGACCTTTCCTGCAATCATGGTTGGCCTCTCTGTGACCAGCTGAATGACATAGAGAGAGGCAAATGATCTGTCTCTTTATAACATTAACAAGGATGGCCGATACCTTCTCACATTCTTTTCTGTTTCCTGACTGTCCCATTGTTTCCAAGGTTCCGATGGGCACACTGGGAACCATACACAGTAAACAGGAATGCAAAGAAGGAGAAATAAATAATCCTTCACAGTCATAGCAGAAACACCTACCAGTTTTCATGCTTTGCTTTATTTTTCTCTCCACATTATTATTGTGTCATCTTCTTTGTAATGCTGAGATCCTAGAGTACATACAACTTGGTGTTCTGCTGTTTCCATTGACATCCTCTGGTAAGCAGTTCCACCTGTCACTGGGACTCTATTTTGAAATGTTAATAGAGTATATAGGCACTCATCCCTTTTCTCTATTATTGCTTTTTAGTGGGATTCTTTTGGGGGAGAGAGGGAGCTACTATGAGTGTTAATGCACTATCTTTTTCCAGAATTATACACATTGCCCCATTTGCTCATTGCAATCCTGAGAGTATTCAGTGTGTATGAAAATGTGCTTTTTAACTCTAAGGAAAATACTTGTTGATATTCAACCTTGGCATTGAGACATAGAATGTAAAACCATCTGACAAAGCAAAAAAAGAGCAAAAAGGTACATAGGTGAGATTTAACACGCACAATCTTGTGATTCTGCTGTCTCTGTTAAACATCCCTGGCTGGTATAGGAAGGCGGGCAGGTGCATCTGGTCTTCATCTGCATTTAGACTTGCGAGGCTCTGTGGCTGGCCCCCCGCCCCGTGTCTGTAGTTCCAACTGCAAGCTGTAGGACCAATCCCTTGAGGATCCCTTTACTCTCATGACTCACCCAGCCTGTTTGCAGCATTCCTGCGGCCCAGATGATGTTTCGAATGGGCTTGGACACAGTCTGTTCCCTTTCCTCTTAGGATCAGGGTGTTCGTTTGCTCGGCTTTCCTTCTCCATGGGGTTCGCTCCAGCCCGGGCCTGCTGGCAATTGGTACAGACACCTCGTAGTTTTATAAAACCATAAGCAAAACAATTAAGGAAAGACACACTCTTCACTGAATCCTGATTTGCCAAGTGAGACTTACATTTTAAAATATAAACAGTTACTACTTGGATGAATAGAGGAACTCTTGTTATGTTAAGCTTTAATTAAGTTCAGAGAACATATTGTCATGAGAAGACATAAAGGCAGGAAGTAGAAAAGGCTTTTTAAAAATGTCGTAGGGTTTACGGTTCCAGAGCATTTGCTATATGAAGAAACATCCTTAGCTGGGTAGTTCTGTATAAAGGTGTGCAGCGACTGTGAGCCTTGGATGATGAACCCAGATTTTCACATTGTTGTTCGCAGCTCATAAACAGCATGCTTGAGACCACCTGACACACATCAACAAGGGGCTGAGGGACTGCTCATTTCCCCAAAAATAGCACTTTCTTGCTAGGGGTAGGAAAGCCAGGGCTTTCCTGGCTGAAACAACTTAATTGTAGTGTTTCTCACAGAAGGGATATGGGTCAGGGTATTGGTAAATATATCTCACTCTTATGACCAAGGGGGTTTAAGAGGAGTGTGGGAATGTCACCTACCTAGGCCACAAATGACCAAGGGTCATTCCCCCATTCCTTGCTCACAACAGACATCCTTCATTCACCTCTTCTTCTGACTGAGCCAGGATGTGAGCCCTATATTCTTTTTTAACACATTGCTTTAGCAGTCATTGTCATACACTAGAGTCCATTTGCTTGCCATTGTAGGCCCGGGAGAGGTTATTTTTGCTATGTATCATGGCGTGGGGAAAAACAGGTCACCTTCTAGAAGATTCTTTCGCAAGCATAAGCACGATAAACTGCCTTTCCTACATGCTTGTCCTACATGGCTGGGTACCAACAAGGTGAGGTTTACATGTATGAAGAACACTGGTGCTTTTTTAGCTTGCAGCCAGCAGGGTGTCCACTGGGTCATGGGATGGTGATGTGCTATGTCATCTGTCCTTCACAGAAAACCTGTTAGGTTTGATTGAATATTTTCTATAGTACCACTTATGGGATCTACAATGTTGGGATGGTCTCATTTTGTAGAGGCTGAGTCAAGACATGTGATGATGCAGAGGTTGAGAATTGTCTCTGTGATGGGTAGATGCCAAGGTCAGACATATTGGCCTGTAGGGCACTTGCCATACAGCGCAAAGCTCTTCTCAAGACAGTAAAGGATCTACTAACTTTGATCTTCTGCAAGTTACTAGAGGGTGGGACCGTGGTTTAGTTGATTCTGTATCTTTGATTATTTCAACCTTGAGTACTCTAACAGCTAGAAGATCACAAATTTGATCATCAATAGGAGGAAAGGAGCGCGGCCTTGTGAAGGTTTTGTGCCCCAGTGTAGGGGAATGCCAGGGCCAATAAGTGGGAGAGGGTGGGGTGACAGGCATGGGGAGGGGGGGGGCAACAGGGGTTTGTTCTTGTTGTTTTTGTTTGTTTGTTTGTTTGTTTGTTTTTTGGAGGGGAAACTGGGAAAGGAGAAATTTACATGTAAATAAAGAAAATATCTAATAATAATAATAAAAAAAGAGAAATGCTTGAAGAGATATCAATGGCACACAGGTCAGCAGAAGGTTCATTCATTGAGCTTCAGGCACTAGAGCAACAGCTAATGATATCATTAGTCCACTGGAGATGGTTTCTTCCCCACAGAGGGGCCAGTCTTTATAACCTTACAGACATCCCAGGAGAGCAGACATGATTACCCCCACCTAGCTTCTCATCTGGTCCTGAGTAATGGGATCTCTGTGCAGAAGGCCCTTGTCTGGGCAGCAGGAGGAGGAAACTTGGAGAGCAGAGACTCCCATGCTGGGCCAATCCAGGGGAAGGTCACAGGACAGAGGCCAGCACTAGCAGGAAGGAATGGGGCTTACAAAGTGGGGACCGATTGCGTTCAAGCTTGCAAGGAGGATGGGGAGGCTAAACAGGCATGGCTCCCTGTCCCCTTTCTGAGTCTATCTTTGTTTTCTGGCGTACAATGCATTGCCGTTGGGAGTGGCCTTTTGACATGTGCTAATTATACATTGTCCTTTGGTTCATTTGAGAGTTCTAATAATTAGAATTTCTAATTCCAGCCTTTTGAGCGACTCCCAGCAGTCTCATCCTGTGAGGGTAGCACTAAGTTCATTCGCTTTCTTGTCCAGAGCAGGAGGCCTGTTTCCTGTGCAGAGTGGGAAGCTCTAGGTTCAGGAGTGGGAGTAGAAGTTTCTCCTTGCAGCTCAATACAGGTATACCAGGAGACCTTGCTCCCCGTGTTTTGTATTTTGTCAAAGAGGAAGCATCTCAACTCAAAACTACAAAGCACAGTAATCTGAAAATAGAAAGATTCCTGGCCTACCCTGCCAGAGGCTTGCTGTGGCCCCTGAGCAAGTGACATGTTGGGCCTCAGTTTCCTGGCCAAATACTGGGGTCATCAGATCTGTGATTGCCAGGAGCTGTTGCAATTTGGAGATTATTTCAACCCACCAAATGTTCAAGTGGTGTGTTCTGGGTCATCGTGTTGTGACTCTGCCAATTCTCACTCCATGGTTTTCCTTTTCAAATTATTTGGTAACAGTATATTACTTATCTTTGTTCTAGGTCAAGGTAAGATTCACAAGACCTTTTTTCCCCCTTACCCAACTACATTATTTTGCCTAGCTTCCCTCAGCCTTAGCTTCTTCATCTGCAAAATGGGCATTGTGACTCCCCAGTGTTAGTGTTGGTGAACTCCCCATGTAAAACATATAATACTAAGCTGATGTAGTGATGGCCCTCTGTAGAGCACTGTAGACATCCCTGGCCCCATCAGAAGAGGCTCATTACAGTGTTGTCACTCCCTCCCTTGGGATGCCCCAAAGCTGCAATATCTCTGGGGGTGTAGCAGTTTAGCAGCCAGATCTGTGATGGACAGATGAGGGCCATGCCGACTCCATCTTCATCTGAAGGCTTATCCTGCTTGCTGGGGACACTGCCAGATGTGGTGTCAGTCCTGAGAAGCTGCTAGATACCCATCCTTCCTTCTTGTCTACTCGTAATGGCAAAGGTTGTTTGGCTGTTACATAATTGTGACATTTCTGTGAGCCTGGTTACACATGTGCTTCAGGGACATGACCAGACACTGGGTAGCGTGGATAGGAGCTGATGCTACTAGAGCTTAGAAACAGTCATGACTGATCACAATGACCTATCAGTGTCCCACTCTCTGCCACAGGGTGTCTCTCATCCTGGTTCAGGTGTCATAGCTGTCCCTTTGCGACAAAGGGTCATTGCAGAGGTCATTTAGTTCAGGTTCCAGTTAAGTGGTGAGGTAATGAGGGCCAAGATGACCACCAACTGTGTGAACCCACCAGCTCTCCTGACTGGGGTGCAATGACCTTTCTCCTCTACCTCCCTCAGACCCTCTTTTTACCTCAGAGAGTCATACACAAATTAAGGTACAGCTTTTTTTTTTTTTTTTAAAGATTTTATTTATTATTATACATAAGTACACTGTAGCTGTCTTCAGACACACCAGAAGAGGGTGTCAGATCTCATTACAGGTGGTTGTAAGCCACCATGTGGTTTCTGGGATTTGAACTCAGGACCTTCAGAAGAGCAATCAGTGCTCTTACCTGCTGAGCCATCTCACCAGCCCCAAGGTACAGCTTTTGAAAGAGAGAAAGGGACAAGTCAAAACTTCCTGGTAAGACTTGCACCTGCCCCGTGTGAGTTTGCCAAGGTGAGATGCCTTAACAAACGCCACCAATGTGCATGGCCATGGTCTTAAACACAGACTTTAGTGGCTGCACAGTCATGGAAGCTGGAAGTGCAAAATTCAGGTCCAGGCAGAGTGGGTGTCTTGTGAGGTCTCTCTCCTTGGCTTGCAGGTGACTGTCCTCTCTCTCTCTCCACCTAGTCTTTCCCCAATGTGTGGCTTCTTATAATGATATGGTTGTGTAGGATTAAGACACACCCAGTGGCCTCCCTTGAATTAATCATTTTTAAAGGCCTTGCCTTCAAATGAAGACCTATTCTGGGGTCCTGGGTAGAAACACAGAAGAGTGCATCATATACTCTCATACTGCTGGATCTGTGCTCATGTTCTTGGTGTCCCTATAGACAGTGGTAACTGTAACCCTATCCACTTATGGAATTCTTGGCGAGTGATTAGGAGATACTGTGAGACTCCAACATAAGATGAAAGTTACAGCATTATTGGGGGAGAGCGTGACAGATTGCTCACGAAGCCCACCTTCATCCATGTGACTGTTGCAAGAACTGACACTGCTAAGGTCAGGGAGGAGACACAGCCTGTTTAGTCAAGACACAAGAAGAGAGACAGAGCTGGTGGTCCTTCTAGTGAGTATAGCTGATAAAGATAATTATATTAGCTGGCCCTCAAAGACACGTATTTATAGCCACAGTGATACGTTATTAAGGAGCTAATTTAGATCAGGGATATGGAAATCTTATTTTTAGACCCAAAGGGGAGCCCAGCAGGCAGGTGACTGGAGGTCTCTAGTGGCTTTCTTATTCTTTCTGTTGAACCAGAGACTCTCAAGGTTGGAAAGAATTTGAAAGGTCATGCTAACTCATCATCTAGTGCTTATCCCCAGTGTCCCACTGAGGGACCATCCAGTTCTCCTTTCTACTCTGATATCATATCTTAGAAGTCAGGTCCTACTGGAAAGCAAATCGCTGTCCTTCCCTAGACCCCTCTTGCTGTTCTGGATGCCCCTCAGCAAGATAGAAGACAGATCTAACCACTTGAAACTCTTCCAAGCTGGAGGTCAGGGTCACTGGTCCCCTCAGCCTTTACAGTCTAGCCGAGGCCTTCCAGTTTAGGAGGGAATTGCAGGAGCACTGGCCTCCCATGTTTTTATAGATATGAATGTCCCATTCTGGGTCCAGCAAGACCACTAGTGTTTGTTCTACTGACAGCTGTTTCTCCATGTGGAGGTGGAACTTGATTGTTTGAAGTCAACGATTGTCTATGAGAGGCTTTTTGAGGAAACAGATTACATCTGAAAGGGAATCAATCAGACAGTCACCTACTGGGGACCAAGAGTAGTGTGGAAAAAAAAAAAAAAGAAATGATGGCTGAGTACTTCTGGACAGGTGTTCCCTTCCATTCTCCCTGCTGTGAGCAGCAGCACTCTGCTTACCTGGTGCCCAGTCAGGACACAGCAAGGCGAGGAGATAAGCTAGATACTCTGGTGTATGCTTCTCTTGGAAATGAGTTTGCTTTGAGAACCTTGCTTTGCTCAGCCCAAGAGTGAGGAGTTTCTACACAGAGCCTATGTTGGTCTTGCTGGGCATCCTGTACAAAGATGAATCCCATCGATCACAGTGGACACAGCATCCCTGCCACCGTGAATGGGAGTGCTCTTGGACCATTGTGAGAGCCTGAGCAAGTTTTCATGGCGTGGTTCCCCAGGTTCCACTCTCCTCCCCTGCTGTCCTAAGAGGGAACCTCGATGGGGTCTGTGGTCAGCTCGAGATTCTAGAATGAGTGACCAGTTCATAGTGGACCACTGGCAAGCTGACTTTGCCCAAACAATTGTGTCCATTGCAGTGTCAAACAACAGTAGAACAAAAGGAGATAGGGTAGGTTTTAGATGTGAGGGAATTGGAGTCTAGAATATGTTTCCTAGGAGATGTTCTAGGACCATCAGCTCAACATCTAGTCAAGTGTGAACTAAAGTCTCCTAAGGGCAAGAGAGCAGAATTGTGAGTGTATATGAGTGTGTGTGAGTGTTTGTAAGTGTGCGTGTACGTGAGCATGTATAGTATTGGCATGTATGGTATACGTATATTTTTATGTCTAGGGTTTCTAAGTGTGTTTGTGTGTGTATGTGTGAGATAGATAGATGTGGTTGAAGGAGGGATAGTATGTATGTGGAGCTTATATGTGTGTAGAATACACATGTAGGGGTATAGATGAGGGTTGTTTAGTTTTGTGTGCTGTATAGTATGTGGTATATGCCTATAGCCAGGCCAGGGGTGTGACTCTGGGCAGGCAAGCCCTCTTGCCACTTCAGCCAACACAGCTGACATAGCCATGCTTAGATTATTTTGAGAAACAGTAGGAGAATCCAAGTTTGGGGACAAAGCAAGTGTCTAGAAATCATGTCTCCTGGGAAGTAGCTTTTGGTGGCAATTCCAGAGAGGCCTGGTCACTTCAAATAAGATGAGATTTTCCCAAGTTAGACCCCAGTGAGGTGGCAGATCCCGTGGACAGGCTTTTGAACATGATTAAATGCCTTGTTCAGTATGATCAGGATTAGTGTGGAGAGCCTTCTTTCTACTCCCTGGTCCTGCTTGCAGCTAAAATAAGACTTGGGGACTAGTGTTTCTTTTCTATTCACCGAGGACCCTGTGAGAGCCGGTGAAGTGCTAAGGACTCATGCTGCCACCTCAAGTGACACAGACTCTGTTCCTCAGTAATTGGGTGCTTGGGACATGCTGGTAGCCTTCGATGTACATTCTTGTATGCCATCTTTTCTAGGACCCATGTTTCTTTAACTGAAGCTTTGCCATGGGTGACATTGCCACATCTTTCCTTCGATGCACCCCGTGAAAACCTCAATGACTCTGTTCTAGCATCACCTCCCCAGTTTGTTCAATCAGAACTGTTGCTGGATTCTGAGTATCATGAGAGCTGGTCCTAGGTTCCTTTGTCTTCAGAGGGTGTGGCCTGGTATGAGTTATCCACAGCTATCTGTGGGGCAAACAAGAACACATTTCCATGACTGTAGCCCTTACCACATTGGCGACTTCACCTGCTTTTCTTTCCTGCCTCTCTCTAGCCTCTAGTGAAGATCTGCCTGTCCCCTAATTCTGCTTCCCTCTAAAAGATGCTCAGAGAGCTGGGAGCCAGGTGCCAGAAGTGAGAGGAGCCCCCAAACCCCGCCTTCATGCTTAGCGTGGCTGGTGAGCCAAAAGACTTTTGGCAGCATCCTTGGATCTTTGCTATTAGCTGATTAAAATTAAAAAAGAATGCTGTGCTGTTCCTTGCCATAGATATAGACACTAAAGAGCCCTTAGCTACTTCCTGGCTTCTGTGGCCAATTTTTGGCATCAAATCCATTGTGAATTGTCATTCTTCCCTCACCCCCATCATCAGGAAAATGCATTAACAAATTAGAATTCTTTCCTGAGTCAGAGTGGCTTTGGTTTCTGGGTTCTAAATGACCTGAACTGTAGTTACCAGAACCATTCAGTTTGGGAAAGAGCCATGGTTGCCCAAGCCCTCCTACTTGCTGAGGCAGCAAAGTGCTGGGATTTCAGGTTAGCCAACAGCCATGTTTGAGAGTGATGTGTCCAGACCCCATTGCCTTCTGTGCCCCTCCCTTTACAGACCTGTTCCCAGCTGTTCCTTGGGCAGATATTCCTCAGTTCACATAGCCCTGGGGCTTTCCCTCTACTGTGCTGTGACCTCTACTAAACTCACCCTGGTTCCTAAGGAGTCCCCTTTGTCAACTTTCATAGTCATTACTCTGTTCAGCAAGACACAGGTATGATGCTGTCACTACTAGGCTGCCTTGTCCTATAGGAGCCAGGGAGCCACCTAGGTGGGAACCAGCTCACACTTCTCACAGGAACTCCAAGCTTCTGTGTGAGACTTCTAACTTCCATGAGTTCGAAGACATGAATAGTCTAGGTCCTTTAGTTGTCTCTGGAGACATCTGATGTTGCTAACCTGATGATGTGCCGCAATGGCAGCAATGGTGGGGGGGTGGGGGGGGGGTGGTCTTTATTGGGCCTTGGAAGACATCAGGTGCAAGGCACACAGGGATGGCATGTCCTACAGCTAGGGGCAGAGTGAGTGCTTGCCAGGCGGGAAGTCATATTCTTTGGTTCTGAGAAATGTAGGGTGAAGGGGTAGGGAGGGGAGGGGCTTATGAAGGAGCTGGCCATGATCCTGCTCAGTGCTGTGCTGTAGTATAATGTGGTATTAGTGACCTTCATGAATGAGGAGAGCAAGAGGAACTATGTGTGGAGGGAGACTCAGGCCGGTGAAGTCTCCTTATTAGAAATAGGATCACAGGGAATGCATATCGGTACCTGCCGATTGCCCTTCACCCATTTCTGTGAGGAGCGTGGGCTATGGGATGGCTCATTACTGTCAAGGTTTGGGGTGTTGTTAGGCCTGTGTAGCATAGCACTGTGGATGAGGGGCTTACATGGCATAACTGATTTTCTTACACTTTACAATTCCACAGCCTGGAAGCCCAAGATAAAGGAGTCAGTGTCAACAGAGGTGCAGCATTTGCTGCAGTCTCTCTTGTAGAATTCTGTGTCCTGATTTTTCTTTCTCTAAGGATACCAGTGATGTTAGATTAGAGCCCACCCTACCAACCTCATTCTGACTTAGTGACATCCCCATGAAGTTCCAATCTCTGCAGACAGCCACATTCTGACATATATGGTGTGTATAGACGGGAGGCGGGACTTCCTCATGAATTTTTGGCACTGATATAATAGCACAGGGAGGATAAGCAACTTGTCAGCTGTCGCCTAGGATTAGGAGTCAGCCAATCTCCCTGCAGAGGCTCCCAGCTCTTACAGGGTTAAAAGAGGAGGAAATGTCAAAGCAGACCTTCTCAAGTTACAGGACCCATTCTGGTGTTCACATGGTTAAATAAATGGGCTCTTTGAAGAAAGAAAGAAATAAACAAACACTGAGACACAATAGGAGTATATTCTTAGAGGATAATCGCCATTTCCACTCTGGCTGACAATGTGTCTATCCTGGAGGCCCAGGATGAGCACCAATAACAGCAGAAAACATTACACTTGATGGTCGTGACTGTCTATTCCCCATTCCATGAGCATATATATGTGGCTTCATTTCTAACCTGAGTGGGCTTTTTTCAAGGTCAGTGAGGATCTCGTGGATGTAGAACGTGGCCAGGGCCCTTCTGTTCCCCTTTGCCACTTAGAACAGCTTTTCTGAAGCTCCTGGGCTCTCTTACACTCTTATTTCTGACTACTGATACATGACAAGTTGCCTTGACCTTGCCAGTTAACAACAAAGACCATGGAGAGCTCTTCGTACTTTGAGCTGACTTTCCTTCTGGGCAGATGAAGGCTGTGGTGCAGAAGATGACCTTTATGAACCTGAGCAGCTCTAGATATCCACATACTTCCACTGCAGCAGCAGAGAGTCCCGTTCCTGGGTTGTAAGGATGAGGGTTAAGTCAAACTAAATGCCCATGCCTGGGACCCTGTTGAATTATCCCCTGCTGGCTGTGACCCCTCCTCCACCCAAAGAGAAACTAATTGTGTTCAACCTCACATCCACTGATCTCTGCTCAGCCAACCTGATTGTAGATGGTGGTTTTGGAGACAGATGTACCATCATGCCCAAGTACAGTGGATAGGGAAGGATTAAATGTACTCATTTGGTATGAAGTCTGGCCCTGCCAATGATGTGGCCACAGACCGTGAATGCAGATGAAAGTGACATGCACACATTGAGTGGACGCCTCTGGGAAGCATCTGGAGTGGATGATGCTTTTAAATGAATGGCTATATCAGGCCATGAGCCCTGGAGGTGGTGGTGTATGTCAAATAGAGGTGGCCCTGGCTTTATAACATGGTGCCTTGCTCTGTCTGGACTAGAGGTCCTCTTGAGGTCTTTGTTCTTCCAGGTGGAACCACAATGTATATTCACCAAGACTCAAATATGGCATATTGACTCCTCATCTTGTTTCTTCAACCTTCAGTAGAATGGTTTATGCCCTGGAGAGATGCATGTTCAGGTGGTCTGCAGGAGAGCCCAAGAAGCTGAAGTCTTGATTGAGGGTCTTAGAACTTATACCTCACATGCTCTTACATCTGCATCCCACTTTTTTTCCCTTGCTTTTACCCTGTTCTATCTTTCAATAGCACAACTCAGCTGGGTTCTGGTGAAGCCCCTCAGCCCAAGAGTCTGCTGCTCTGAGCTCATAGCTCCCTCTCCATGGAGAGTTGAGTGCCTGAATTAACTCTCCTGGAGCAATGAACCACCCTGAGTGCTAACCTAGTTTGTATTTTTAGAGTGTGCTCCATCAATTACTTAACTTGCAGAGCAACTCCTCTGTGTTCACTAGGGAAGCACTGCCAGAGAATGTTCTTCCTCAGGCTTCTGTAAGGTGTACCTTTCCTGGTCCTATCTCTTGGGAAGCAGGTCAGATGGCATTGTGTTCTCAGTGTTGAGGACTGAGAGTTTGCCTCCCTGCCTCTGACTCTGCTCTTTACATTTGAAAGAAACCGGGGCCCAGGATGGTATGGAACCAGGTCTGGCTGGTGTAGCACTGCACTGCCATGAGTCAAGTTTCCTAAGGCTTGCACCTCCTTGCTGAGTAGTGCAAGTCAATGAAATTAAGAATCTCCTCCGGCCACATAGGATTCACTGTTGGGAAGATGCTGCTCTGAAGCTGGGCGCTGGGGGCATGACCCGTGTCACTCTCAGATAGAAGTGAGGTCCAGGCTTGTGGTTTTTATTTGTGGAGAAATGCAGTGTGCTGGGCCAGGGCCAGGGCTAGGGCCAGGGCCATGTTAGCCAGTAGATTTTGCCATGCTCTTGCCAGCCCAGAAGACCTTTTGACTCTAGCTCCAGGCAAATGGCCAAATGACTCGGTTTGAATTTCATCATGGTTCTCCCACTTCCGGTAGAGGTGTTAGTGAGCAACCCTCTGCCAAGAGGCTGAAGTTCCCACGCTAGGCTGTGCAGGAGAAGGCCCTCATGGGTAGGGCCCAGGATACTTGCTTGGAATCCCAGACATCTTAACTACATGCTTTCCATAGACCTGAGGCCAAGGAGGTGACAGCCCCGCTGATTTAGTTTTGAGTACCAGATGAGCTCATGATATCAAGTAGGATGCTGTGGGTGGTACAAGGCCCTGGAGAGTAAGCAGGATCCAATTTCTTTCTCGGGGACCTTATATTTCTTTCTAGAAAAGCATGATGTATCTGTCTGCAAGGGAAAAGCTAAAAACATTAGGCAGTAGTTGAGTGTGTGTGTGTGTGTGTGTGTGTGTGTGTGTGTGTAAATAGTATGCATGGGCCTCTATGAGTTTGTTACTCATATAGTGGTATATATGTGAGCATATTTGTATTTACATGCTTCTGTGTGCATATGTACATACATGTGCACATTTTTATGTTTATATGTATACATGTTTGTGCCCTATAATATATGTATATGCTTATGTGTTGTAAACATGTATATATGCATATACTTCCATGTTAGTGCATACATGTGCCTGCCTGTGTGCTTGTATATATGTGTGTCCTTGTGCTTATATGAGTTTGTGTGCTCTTATGACTCTGTGTGACTGTGTGCATGTATGTGTGTGCATTTGTGTTTACAGCTGCACATTGGTCATACGACTGTGTACAAACATGCATGTACATGTCTGTGAGTCTGGGTCTTATGTATCTCTGGGCAAAGTACTTTGGACTAGGATTGAGAAGTGTCCCCTCAGTGGTGGTTCTGCATCCCCAGCCTACAGATTCTCTGGAATTCCCCCATGAAAACTTGAATACACATGCAGCGACCCATGGCGCTGTCCATATATGTGGTGGAGGATGGACTTGTTGGACAAAAGTGGGAGGAGAGGCCTTTGGGCCTGAGGGTGTTTGATGCCCCAGTGTAGGGGAATGCCAGGGTGGGAGGATGGGAGTGGGTGGGTAAGGGAGCACCCTCATAGAGGCAGGGGGAGGGGGGAGGGGATAGGTTTCTGAAGGGGAGACCTGGAAAGGAAAAAACATTTGAAATCTAAATAAAGAAAATATCTAATCAAAATAAATAAATAAATAAATAAATAAATAAATAAATAAATAAAATAAAACTTGACTACAGGATAGAATAAGACTTCCTGTTCCCTCTGGGCTGTTTCTGTTTCCCCAGGACTCAGTGGATGGAAAAGAGTATGTACACAGAATGCACACAGACTACACTCAGCTTCATTCAGCACACACCAGGGCCCTCACAATCTACAACAAATTCCTGAGTGACCCAGGCCTATGCTGTGTAGGGAGTAAGCTTAAAAAGTGCTTGACAATTGCAGAAAAGCTGTGATAGGAGGTCAGTGGGGGAACTAAGTTAAGGGTGGGATATTCCTGGGAATGGACAAATAGTGGGCAGAGAGCCCACACTGCCCTGTGATCGGTGCCTTCTCCCTTCCAGTGTGGAAGCTTTGCGAAGCAGAAAGCTGCACTGAATTACAAATCAAGATTCCTGCACTAGTCTTGATTTTGTCCTTGCTGTGTGACCTTGAGATGGTCATTTGACTTCTCAGAATCTGGCTCTCCTGTCTTTACAGTGAAGACACTGAATACTCTCTTGACAACAGCAGCCAGATTCTCTGATGGAAGACATCACCCTCCAAATAGTGGGACAGGGAAGCATAGAGCAAGCATGGTGCTCTTGAGTATGGCTGAGAAGGGGTCTGGAAAGGCTTGAAGGCTAACCAGAGCCAGAGGCAAAGGAAGCATTGCAGTTAGAATCCCAGAAGCAGGATAGCACAATATACTTTATTCTTTTTTTTTTTAAGATTTATTAATTTATTTACTATATATAAGTATGCTGTAGGTGTCTTCAGACACACCAGAAGAGGGCATCAGATCTCATTACAGATGGTTGTAAGGCACCATATGGTTGCTGGGATTTGAACTCAGGACCTCTGGTAGAGCAGGCAGCGCTCTTAACCACTGAGCCACCTCTCCAGGCCTACTTTATTCTTTTAACAAGCATTCATGCAACACTCAGTGGACAACAAGGCATCATGGGAAGGGGTTAGCAAACTATTGCCCCTCATGTCAAATGGGGCCCCTACTGCCTGATCTATAAATAAACTTTTATTGAAACCAGGTATGCCTGAGTTGGTTAACTTTTCATCCCTACTAGATGCCAGAGAAAACAACTCAAAGCAGAAAGGTTACTTTGGCTCACAGTGTGAGAAGCTTCAGTCCAGGTTAGCTGGCTACAGAATTCTGGGCCATGGTGGGGCAGGTTATCATGGTGGGAGGGCATGGAGGAGAAATACCAATCCCTTCCTGACATCCAGGAGCACAGAAGAATCCCAAGAAGAGGCCAGGTCTGAGATATACTTTTCAAAGGGTCCACATCCTACATACTTCCTGTGACTTCCCAAAGTAGCACTGTAGCTGAGAGACAAGTTCAACACATGACCTGTGAAGGAACGTTTCCTCTTAAAGCTATAACAATGCCCGTTTTTTTGCCCTATCTATTGTCTATGGCTATTTCAGACTAGCAAAAATCAAGACATTGTGATTGACTTCAAAAATAGTTACAGTCTTGCCTGTTTTAGAAGAACCTTTGTCATCTTTGCTCTAAGATCTTTATGTACATGAGCTGAATACAAACCACTGCGCTATTATGTAGGCATTAGTTTTCTGCTCATTTATAGACAAGACATTCAGGGGTTCGGTGGGGGGAGGGGAGTATCAGGTAATGTACCAGAGACCACAGTTAAGCCACACAGGAAAAAGGAGATGGGACTATGAACTCAGGCTTCTAGACTCCAGAGAGCCTGTGAAGGCTATGGGCACAGTGTTATGCTGAACAAGCCCAGGAATGGAAGCCATGCTTGAGTGCTGGCTTTCACAAGGCTTCCTTGTCATTGTCAGGTTTGTGACCAGGGTGGCTCTTCTTAATGGCCTGACATGGCTCAGGCTGCTTAATGGTGATACTCAGTCCCTCTGTGCTAGTGAAACTCTAGACAGCTCTTAGAGGCAACACAGAAACGCCATTGCTCCCAAAGGCTTTGCCAGTTCCTAATTTAGCTTTTTGATCAGTGTTTGTGGTTGTCAATGGCTATAGTTCTGTGTCCTGCTGCAGATCATAAATGCTTAGAAGCCCTGGTTGTCTTCCCTCTATGTGTAATCAGAGAGCAGGGATTCTTTATGTTCAGAAACATTTCCTATTGACAAGGAGCTATGGAAATAGGTGCTCCCACAGGGACTTTGACACAAGCAGCCATCATGTGCCAAAGTGCTGGTAGCTGAAGCAAACCCCTCCCCATGCCCTGTATACCCTCCATTCCTGTTCCAGGCAGGAACTCCCATGCTGGTGCTCCAGTATGAGCTAGTGAGCAGGACCAAGAGCAACCCTTGCCAATGAAAGACCTCTATGGGAATATAAATGTATCGGTGCAGTTCTGTAGGATTTCATCCTATACTGACTTGCCCACAGAAATTTGGTGGAAGCATCCCTCTGCTGTGCTGTCCAGTATGGTACACACCAGCCACATCTGAAAGCGTGACTAGGGTGATTGAGGAAGCGAATTTGTTGTTTGAGTGTTTCCTTGATATAGGGTCTTACTATGCAGCCCTGACTTGATTGGAGTGCGTGCGTGCATGCATGTGCACACACACATACACACACACACACACACACACACACGTATATGGTCAGATGGTGACTTGCAGGGATAGATAGATGCTCTAAGCAGACCACATGGGTCTCAGGTATGAATAGAACTTAGGTTACCATGTTTTGGGGAGGCACCTTTATGCTTTGAGATGTCTAAAAAGATCTTAGGACTGAATATTTTTTAAGTAATGTGTTTCATTTGGTCTTATCTCCCAGAGGTCCCCAGTGTGATAGAGCCTTGGTCATTTGCAGCAATGTCCTGACTGTTTTTTTTTTGTTGTTGTTGTTTTGTTTTATTGTTTTTGTTTGTTTGTTTTTTTGAGACAGGGTTTCCTCTGTATAGCTCTGGCTGTCCTGGAGCTCACTCTGTAGACCAGGCTGGCCTTGAACTCAGGAATCCACCTGCCTCTGCCTCCCAAGTGCTGGGATTAAAGGTGTGTGCCACCACCGCCCGGAGATGTCCTGACTGTTAACACACCCTGTATGGACTCCTTTGCCTTCCATTCCTACTTTGTATTCTCCTTTCTTGCCTAGGAAAGCCATCCAAATAAACTACTCATTCATGCTATATGAAATTTCCATCCCTGAAGCCTAAAAATAGCTGAATGTCAATACTTCAACAATTCAATTTATAATGATATTCTCATCTTATCCTCATCTGGGAGAGCTCATCCAGCTCAGTATTGAGGCTCGGATGTGCCCATGTGTGCAAGCCATAGGTGGGTAGTTGATATCTTGCTTTGCACCATCTGAGTCTTAACTTTAGCTCTGCCTCCGTGTGGCTGTGTGAATTTGGCAAACTGCTAAAACCTTTGTGCATCCCAGTCTTCAGGCATGAGCATCCTGCCTGCACATCCCAGCTTGGTGCTTTTCCCTGACTGTTTTAAAGAATGATGGGGAGGAGCAAGAAAGCTCATAAGTGGCCCTATTAATGACAGGCAAGCCAGAACACTAGTAGGGGGACCCTGCTCTTTACCAGGGTACAAGAAGTCCCCCAAATACCTCAGCGAATCCAGTGTATGCCTTTGATGTCACAGGCTCTGGCTTTCCTGCCATACTTTACCCAGAGAGAGAGTGTCCTGTTTTCATGATCTAGTCTTTTTAGCAGGAGGTACTTATCAGGTAGCACAAGCTCCCTAGTAAGAACTGCAGCCAATTTCCCCAGGCTGTAGCTTCATATGAGGGAGACAGGTCTGTAGCTGCTCAGGGGCCTCACTCATATTCCTCTCCCTTGTCCACAGAGTCAGCTGATAGCTCATTAAGACGGGGCTTGTGGAGTCCTTAAAGGATAGCTACTCTTTTGGTATTGAGTCAGCAGGGGTGAGGGTGGACTGTGTCCCATTGTTGCATCGATGTGAAGGAACACCAAAGAGAAGCTATTGTAAGGACACAAGGATCTGGGTTCATGAGTGCCACTTGGCGGGGAGGGAGTGAAGGAACAGGGTAGCTCACACAAAGGTGGCTAGGAAGCAGAGAAAAGAGCACAAAGCAGGCAGAGGCCAAGGCAAGAAATCGTCTTCAAGGGCACACAGCTCAGTGACCTACCCCAGCTAGGTCCCACCTCCTACCTTTCACCATCTCTCAGTATGCCATCACATTATGAATCTATCCATTACATCAGAGCCGTGAGGATCTAATTGTCTTAGGGGCATCCTCACAGGTACAGCCAGAGGGGCTTTTAACTGATTACCTAGGTGTCTCTCAATCCAGGCTAGCTGACAGTCAAGATTAATTGTCAAAGGGACACGATACTTGCAGGCCTTCCCAACTTCCTGGGCTTCCTAGGAGTTTATTTTTTATTTATCTGTATACTTGTTCATGTGCTTGCATATGTGTCGTTTTGCGAGTCCTTGTGTATCCGTGTGTGTAGAGGATTTGGGTCAACATCAGAGTCGTCCTTACTCTCTTTCTACCTTACTTTGTGAGACAGGGTCTTTCCTTGATCCTGGAGCTTGCCAATTAAGCTAGACTGGCTGTACAGGAAGACACTGGGATCCCCCTGTCTCTGTAGGCAGTTTTGGCTCTAGAAACAGTCCCGTTCTCCTCCGGTCTCCTTTCCTCAGTGAACTCTGTACTCAGTGATTTGTAAGGGGGTTTGCTAATTGCTAGGAGTACAATACTGATCAAGATTTTATCTATCCTTGGGGTCAGGGACAGCATTGGAAAGTGAACAAGACAACAGCCATGTGAACACGTGCTTCCTGATCATCCCATCGGCCAGGAAGATAAGCAGGATAGATTGACAGCCAAGAGCAATGAGTGTGGGGCTGCAAACTCCTTTAGAAAGGGAGAGCCTTGGGAGTTGTGAGAGGAATGAGAAGATAATGATGTTTCCTTCCCAGGTCCTGAGAGGAAGCCTGCCAATGGGGCCAGCAGCCCACACAAAGACCTGGGGTAGGTGGGAACAAGGAAAGCAAAATCAGACAGATGCAGCTGAACCCCCCCTGACAGTCTGACTCCCCTCGTTTTTTGGTTCATGCAGGCTTCTTGCCTTGGTGAGTGAGTGGGTGTCAAAGACCCTTAACCTAAGTCGTGCTCCATTCAACTGTGGCACTAGGCAGGTGGCTGGGAGCTGGCTTTCTGCCTCCTGAAGCCACATCGGAATTCCTGCACTGTTTCTAAGGTGCCCAGGAAGACAGCAGATTGCTTCTGTTCAGTCCATCAGCCACACAAAAGCCTCAGATCAAAGAGCATGGGCTTAATTTATTTTGTTTATTTTCCAGAGGAAATAGTGCTTCCTTGGACTGAAAGCTCCGAAGACTAAAAGCTGAATGGAGAGCCGGAGCTTGGATTAAATGAATGGGCTGGCTCTCTCTGACCCAGTTTCTACCCAGTGCCACAGCAGTGGAGGGGGAGGGATCCATTCTGCTGCCTCTGCTCTGGCCCAGGGGCAGGCACTTCCCAGCCTGTTATTTCACAGGGAATGAGCCTTCTGCACAATCAGGCTTCATGGAAGTGTCCTTGAAGGTAGCTTGTGATGATAGCAGGAGGGAATTAGTGTGGCAGCTTGTGCCTGCCTGATGCTACCCTGTCACCTCAGCTGGGAGGCAAGGTGCTGATCCAGGTAAAGCCCTATGGCTTCTCTAGGAACTCACTAACTGGGACTGCAAAGGAGCATTCCCAGTGCGGGAAGTATGAGCATTTACCACAATGGCTAGTTTAATGTTTCGATTATAGTGAGTAAGAGCTGGCCTGAGATTCTTGCTTCTAGGAGTCCCAAGTTCAAGTGGTGGCTTCAACTTTCATTTGCCATGGGACCTGACACTCTTACTCCCACTCACATAGAGGCCCCAGTTCTCGCCTCTGAGTCAGGGCTATTGACATGCACCTCCTTCCAGGAGGCCGTGATGCTGCTCTGAAGGTATGTGTGGTTGGTTACAAAGCAATGGCTGGATACCCAAGGAATAATTTTCTGTTTAAACAAAAGATGGCATGATGAAGCAAGGGAAACTGAAGCTGGTGTGCTACTCTCAGTCTTCAGGATAGTTGTTCTCAACCTGTAGTTTGTGACCCTTCTGGGAGTTGAATGACCCTTTCATGGGGGTCGCCTAAGATACGTGGTGTAAATATCAGATATTTACATTATGATTTACAACAGTAGCAAAATTGCAGTTTTGAAGTTGCAACAGAAATAATGTCATGGCCACGAGTCACCACAACACGAGGAACTGTACTAAAGGGTCATACAGCATTAGGAAGGTTGAGGAGCACTGGCTTTGGACTGCATGGGCTGCAGATGATCATGACAGGGACAAGGAAGGAGTATAGGCACAGCTACAGGGTGTGGTGTTTGTGGGGGCCACCTCTCCCTTGGCCTGGACAACTATCTTGGGTATTCTCTTTGCAAGGAGACTCATGGGAAGGACAGATTGTGTTTGATCCTGTCCACATGATATGGATGATTGAGAAACAGTCTTGAGGTGCTTGGATCTACCTATGGGGTTCTTGCTGCTCTACATCATCCTGGATCTTAGAAGACCTTTAAAAAGGAACATCACCCAAGAGTGATGCCATGCTCTGACCATGGCAGTTTGAGTGTTATCCACGAGTTAAAGAATTAAGTCACTAATCCATGGAATGAGAAAAAAACATCTGAGGAGGAGACATTTATATGTAGTGGTCACTAATAAACTGATTTTGATAGTCAGAGCTTTAACTTTGAGAACTAAAGTTTTTCTAACTGAAAGTAGACAAAAAGAGGCCCTGGAATGTTAAAACACACTCAACTAAATCCAGTGAAAATGCCAAGGATGGGTAGTGATATTTGTAAAGTTCTAAGCATGGTGTTCAAAGATGAGTGAGATGAATAGCATCTCTCTTGAGATGAATGACAGTGTTACTAAGTAGGATGACTGAAGCAACAACAACAACAACAACAACAACAACAACAACAACAATAAACAGAGCCAATGTCTTGCTAAGAGCTGGAGAAGTGCTTTAAAGTACATTCGTAGTGCTCACAGAGAGGCTCTGTGTTGCAGGATCTTGAACCATATTCTAAAAGTTATCATGTGTTAGGGAGCATTTATTTATTTAAATATTTATTGAGACAGAGTCTTACGTTGTAGCTTAGCCTGGCCTGTAACTCACTTTTGCTCAAGGTGACCTCAGACTCACAGATCATCCTGTCTCAACCTTGAGAGCGGGAGCCTTTGCTTATCTTTTTCAATCACTTGTATAGAGTCTTCCTGATTCTTTGAGTGCTAGTGATTTTTGGTTGGATGCCAGACATTGAGGGTTTTACCAATTTGGGTGCTGGATAATTTAGTACTCCTATAAATATTCTTGAGCATTTTGTCCTGGGACACTGTAGTTGGGCTGTGTGGCTGTGTGGGAACACTTTGATCCTCTGGAGGTTTGCCTTTTTTACAGTTTGATTCTCTAGTTTGTTTGTTTTTGTTTTTTTTTTAAAGGTGGCACAAGAGCAGCTTCCCCTAAGGTTCTCTTTTTAGACTATAGTAGTATGAGGATTTGACCTGGTATCTTGGGAGTTTGGAGGCTTCTACTCTGGTGAGGGGAACATAGACTCTTTGAAGCCCATTGTGAGCTCTGGCATTTACTCTACTCTGCCTTAGGTAGTCATGACACA
>JADRCD010232287.1:0-16510 GCA_019843815.1 Montemys delectorum
GTGTGTGTGTGTGAATGTGTGTGTGTGGTGTGCATGTGTGTGCTGTGTGTGTGGTGTATGTGTGTGTGTTTATGGGTATGTGCCTATAGAAGCCAGATGCTTTGAATGCCCCTGGAGCTGGAGTTATAGCAGTTGTGCAGCATCAGCTATAGGTTCATGGAACCAAACTGTGATCCTCTGTGAGAACTGTCTGTTCTTCTAACCACTGAGCCATCTCTCCAGTCTAACCACAGGCTGTTTACACTCTCCAGTTATTGGGTAGATTTGGTGGCTCACACTTACAATACCTGAACTTTCAAGACTCAGGCATGAGGATTGCCAGTGTGTTTGAAGCCAGCCTGGGCTACATAGCGAGGGAGCACTGGGCTGTCTAAAGTTGCATGGTATGACTCTGTCTCAAAAAATAAACAAGAGGGCTGGAAAGACAGTTGAGCAGGCAGTGTGATGCTACATTCTGGTCCCTAGAGCCCACATAAAGCCAGGTGTGGTACTATGCATCCGTAATTCTAGTAGTCCTACTTTGAGGTAGGAAGAAGGGACCAAAGGATTTTTCAGAAGCTCATGGACCAAGGAGCCTCACACATCCATTGCAAACAGCAGATGACACCTTACAGAAGGAGAGAACTCACACTTGACATGGAGCTCTGGCCTCCACAGGAGTGCCTGGATATGCACAGGCCTGCACTCACAAAATGCAAGCAGGTGCTCATCACACACACAGATAGACGATGACGATGGTGACGACGACAACGACAACAACAGCATAAAAGGAATGGAAGATACAAGTTCTTATTCAATGTATCTCTACAGCATAGAAGGTAACAGAATTCAGTAAGGATAGTGTGGACTTGTCTAGCCAGTCTCTGTCACAGACGGCTGAAAAGGAGCCAAACCAAGTTTAGTTCATTGATGCCTTTTATGTGTGTGAGTAATCATGCCCTCACACCTGAAGGTGATGCATTCTCTAACAGTTTCAGACTACTCTTTTAGAGAGTTAACTTTTTTATTTGTGTGTGTGTGAGAGAGGGGGGGGGGGCATGTGGTTGCCTATGGAAGCCAGAAGAAGGTGTCAAATCTGGAGCTAATGTCAGAGGTGGTTGTGAGCCACCCAGTGTGAACATTTGGGATCAAACTTGTAGCCTCTGGGACAGCAGAGCTAGCTAGCTCATACAGCTGAGTCATCTCTCCACCCTTACCCTCTACTTAACTGTCTTTAAAATTAATCCCTCTCTAGTAGCTAAAGTTCTATGACTATTGCAATAAAACTCTTTCTAAGGAGTCTTTGTCTCTATGAGGATCGTATGATGAAATCTCTTATCTTCAGAAGTCACAGATTGCTCCCCATTCCTCTCACCTCCCTTTGCCCCCCTCATCTCTCCTGCCCAGCTCTTCTTCCAGCAGCCTCTCTGAGTACTGACCAATAGTTTCATCTAAGTTGTGTTCAATTATATTTTTTAATCAAGAACCTTCAAGACTTTGTTAACTTTCCTGGAGGATTAGATAACAGAGAGATGTTTGCGGTTAAGTGTTCTTCACATGAGAGATCTTTTCAGGAAAGACATGAATAAAAGAATTACAGAATAATATCCTTCAGGGAAAATAGTGAAGACATTGCTGGAGAGGTGACTAAGTGAGTAAAAACACTTTCTGTGCCAGCATAAGGACGTGAGCTTAAGTCCCAATGACCCACATAAAAGGCTGTGCCTGGCCGTGCCTGCCTGTGCCTCTGCCTATAACACCAACACTTTGAGGGGTGGCAACAGAAGAATCTCTTAGGCTTCCTGACCATCAGCCTAATTGCAGGTTATGTGAGAAGTCATATCTCAAGGGAATAAAGATGAGAGGGATATAGCAGGGTGACCAAACTCGTCCTTGGGTTGCTGCATATGCACACTGGTGTGAGCACACACATCTCTACATGTACCACATTCATACACACACACACACACACACACACACACACACACACCCATACAACTATACACACATACTTATACACACATACAGACACACTCATACACACACTCGTACACACACATTCATATTCACATGCACACACACGTACACACACATACACAAAGAAAAATGAGAAATATATGGAATTTTCTGTAGTAGATACACAGGGGACCTCTCCATTAATCTGTTGTTTGGGAAGATTTTGTTATTGTTTATTTATTTTGATACAGATTCACATCTTGTGGCACAAACTTGCCATGAATTTGAGCTCTTCCGGCCTCAGCCTAGGTTACAGATATATCCCACAATGCCAAGCTCTCCTTCCACCTCCAGTGTTTCTTAAACTTTCCTAAGGGTAGAAACCACCAAGGGAGTTTTTTTAAGCTTACAGCTCACTGAGCCCTTTTCCAATTTATTAACTCAGAATTGGAGCTGTGGTGTGGGAATCTATGTTTCTGGAATAATTTCTGTTAGAGCAGAAATTTTGGAAACTCCATGCTAAGGTGCTCAAGGAACTTTTCCTGATTGCCTGGACAGGAAATAAGCTGTGAGAACTCTGGAGAAAGTACGTAGGGTGGGACTAAACTATTGCAGAATGGCTTCTTGGAAGAAAAAGGACCAGGGAGTCAGGTACATATCAGTTGGCGTAAAGATATATTTATAAAAATAATTTAAAACAGATCTGAGCTCAGTTGTAAAAAGGAGGGCTATCTTACAGAAGCCTTTAGCCAGAGTTTCTGAGTAACTAAATTAATATGAGTGTAAGTGAAATGATCATATTTCTGTATTTCTCTAGACTGGATGTGACTTCTAACCTCAAAACCCTTTAAATTTTCTATTTGGATTTACCATCCAGATTTTTAATTTTTTTTAAAAAAATGTGTTTTTATTTAATGTATATGAGCATTTTCCTTGTGGGCATGTCTATGTACTATTTGATGTGCCTGGCACTCATAGAGGCCAGAAGAGGATGTCAAATTCCTTGAGATGGAGTTACAGATGGTTGTGAGCCACCATGTGGGTGCTGGGAATTGTCTTAGTTACTACTTTATTGCTTTGAGGAGAGGCCACGAGCAAGCTAGCTGATAGGGAAAAGCATTTAATTGAGGGCTGGCTTATAATTTCAGAGGATTAGTCCATGACCATCATGTGGGCAGCATGATCGCTGCTAGGCAAACATAGGCCTCGAGCAGTAGCTAAAAGCTTACATCTGATTAACAAGATGGGGACAGAGAATGAGACACTGGGTCTGGTGTGGGCTTTGGAAACCTCAAAGTCCACCCCTAGTGACATACTTCCTCCAGTAAAGCCACACCCGCTAATCCTTCCCAGACAGTTCCACTAACAGACCAAGTGTTCAATCATAAGAGCCTAGGCAGGCCATTTTTAGTCAAAGCACCCCAGGAATCAAATCTGAGTGTTCCAGAAGAGCAGCCAGTACTCCTAACCACTGAGTTGTTCCAGCCCCTGCATCCACACCTTCTTTTTTTTAACTATGTGCGTGTGTGTGTGTGTGGGGGGCGGGGCTATAGATGAGGATGCACATGTGTAGGTGCAGATGTCTGCAAAGGCCAGTAGAGGGCGTTGGATCCCCAGGAGCTGGAGTTACAGGTGTTGTAAGTTACTGCTGGTGAATGTTGAGATGTGAACTCCAGTCTTCTGCAGGAGCATTGCACGCTTTTAACCACTGAGCCATCTCTCCCGCCCCACCAACCGGAGTTTTAAATAGTTGCTGGAACCAGGATGCTGTCTTCATTAAATTCACTGGGAAAGCCCTGAGAAGCTATCATACACTTTTATCTATGTACATTAAAATTAAAATCATCCATCCCTATTCAGCCGTCCTCTGCCTCCCCTATAGGTTTAATATAAATCATGGGGGATAATTTGCAACGAAGCCTATTTTAAATTGCAGCAGAGCAGTTCATTTGATGCAGTAATTCACTTTGGTGTAAAATTCAATTATTACTGACAAATAAAGGTTAGTAACTTAATCATTATAAAGAACAGACGTCTGGGTGCGAAACAAGTAAATTAGGGAATTCCCAAGTGGTTTCATCTCTACCCCCTGGTGATTCCTTAGGCATTCCAAACCTTGTTAGAGCTTTAAAAAAATTCTCACCCTTTTTTATTCTTGGATAGGATCCTTCTCATCAGTTTATTTTCAAAGTAATAAATGTGTAAATACATGCCATAAGTTTGTATGCTTGTACAACTTGGTAGCGGTTTTTAATATAAGGTAACTACTCAGAAAATTTGGTCTTGATTTTTCCCCTTCTGGCACAGACCAGAGAGCACCACAGCCCATTCGCTGGAAGCCCTGACACCTGCTGATTTGTCAGTTTTGTTTAGTTAAAGTGGACTCATGTTTGTGAGGAAGGGGACCATTAAAGGTGCCAGCTCCCGAGAAAATTAGTTCTACTTTTACCAACATTAACTCTCTCTGATTTCAAATTAATTGCAATATGCTCTGTGACTGGGGGAACAACCTCGCATAAGATTCTGGAGCACTGGAAGTTTTCATAAATCAAAACGAATACCAAAAGGTGTGTGTGCGGGCAAGTCATCTCTGGGGTTAACCACACTCCTTCTCCAGCCCCTGTGTGCCCCGCTCAGCTGGACCGGAAGTCCAGTTCTGATGAGCAAGCAGAAACTCCACAGTGTTGAGGTTTGTTCTTTCCTTCATTATGGCTTTCCATTTTGGGTCGTGAGTACGCATTTAATCTATTTACATTTCTATCAGAGTCCACAGTTCCCCCCAGATCCCCAAAAACTGATACTAAAGAGCTTTCAAAGCCCGGCATTTTAATGTTGCAGTATTTTTGTAGGCAGGTGGGAAGCTGGACAACCCATTTATAAAACAATGACAGAAACACACCCTAATTTCTAGAGCACCCAGACAGTCTTCAGGATGGACTTCTCTGCTTCCCTGCCTGTCTTCTGTTATTGTTTCTGCTTTTCTCTCTGTAATGGCTCAGAGAAAAGCCAGAAAGGTAAAAAGGAAAAGAAAAAAAAAGGAGGAAAAAAAAGATAGCAAGCAGTGAATTATTTGCAAGCAGTATAAGCACAGGGATAGACCTTTTAAAACCTGTATCTATAGAGCGGGCACTTCAGACAGTAAATAGGTATAATAACATATCTAGGGGGTTCCTCCTCTCTCCCCTCCCTCCCTGTTATTTCTATTCAAACTGAATAAAGCCTGACTAGGTAGCTGGCCTTTAAGCCTTCAATTAATTGAACAAAGATTTTAAAATTGTTCAATTGGTTTCATTAGGAAGTGTACAATGAAATAATAAAGTTAAACAAATGATATAAAGCAGGGACACTAATTAGCTCTACATGATTGATATAGCTTTGGACCAGGCATTTGATCTCCAGCAAAATGCAGTTCCTTGTTAAGAGGATTTTTAATTGATGTGCAGAGAGGTATTAGATGATGTTGGAAAATAATTACTCCGAAGCTATTCATGCATTTGGCTGAACATAACAAATGAAGTTTGGGCACTGGATCTGGCGAAGTGGACACGTGCTAATTAATAACGAGAACAAGCATCTTCCAGGCGTTTTTAACCCAGTCCTTGCTAGGAGATTGCCGAGCCATTATGTGCCATAATGAGGTTGTCATATAAACAAGATCAACATTACTCAGGTGTCAGCTAACAGAGATCTCCAATATTCTCCAAGCCCATGTGCTGTTCCCCAGTTGTTAAAGGTTGTACTTGTCGAGATAACCAATCAAAATGGCTGCTCAGGTTCAGGCATGGTTAAGGAAACATGATAAGGAGAGAGCAAGTCTTTGCTATTTTTTGGTGCGGTAAAGAATATCCTCTTAGAATCAAAAACAAGGGTCCTTGCATTAGAAGAGGGAGGAGAGAGAGGAGGAGGAGAGAGAGGAGGAGGAGGGAGAGGAGGAGAGAGAGGAAGAGGAGGTGGAAAGAAAAACTTTTCTGAAAGACATGAATATTGACTAGGGCAAATACACTCCTCATCTCTTCATCTGTAAAAACTTGATGAGCATATGCACCAAGTTACACATAATTTGTTAAATCTGACAAGAGTGGTAAATTAGCATTTGGTTGATCTCGGCCAAATTCCTTGCTCAGAAAAAAAAAAAAAAAGTGTGCATGTTGACATGAAATTAGAAGGACTTATGTATGGGTGAATATCTAAAGGCAGAAATTATCTTTCTTTGTCTTATCTGTGGCTGCTCCCTACCACCCACCCCCGCCACTCTGTACGGTAGAACAGAGAAGCAATCTGGGAGGCTGTGTTCTTACAATGGGAAATGGAGCAGATTTAAGGTTTGGATAATTTAGAGTGACATTGTAAAAAGGAAACTCTCAGTTTAGTATTCACTAAGGTTATTGCCTACTTACTTCTTCAACTCAACTTTGCAACAGGCCAGCTCGGTTTCAGTGCAGTTCGTTGTATGTCTTTTGAAAATGTATTTACTCAACAACTCCCTACAAGTTCTTAAAGGTCCCTAATTTTTGTAATGGAATCTTCACATTTCGCATTAGACGATAGATATTATCCATGGGTTTTTAAAAGCATGCTAAGTTCTCACCTGATCAAGAAAGATAGTGAGTTGCATTGACTTTAGGGAGCGTGCCTTGTGAGTCTGCGTGGAGAATATGTGGAGAGGGTGGCAGAGATGTTGGCGTGAGAGTGGGAAGACCCCAGACTAAGCATGTTTGTCCCCCCAGGATAAAGAAATGAAGCAGCATTGCTGACTGGTTGTAGTGAACAAAGATGACTGCCCCCCTCTCACAGGATCCATCTCTAGCCAATAGTTCAGTAGGGAGTGGTAAAGTCACATGATTTCTCCCCAACACATGATTGGCTGTTGACTGACCCAGCATTATGTAGGTCCACTGCAACCAATTCCATCCGCTGTGAGGTTAGCACTGCGTTTGCTGTCCCATGACCAGAAGACAGCCTTCTTGGGCCCTTCTCCTTGTTGCTTGGTTCTTACAATGTTCCAACTGCCTCCTCTGTGTTGCCTCCGGAACTTTAGAGGGGGTAGTGTAAATGTGTCCTGCTGACATCTGAGCACTCAGCTGTTCCTTTTTCTTAGCATCTGGATCAGCTATACATCTCTGCATCCAATGCCCTTCGTTGCAAAAAAAAAGAAGCTTTGATGAAGGCTTTGATGAGGACTGGGGACAGTATTTGTCTATGGCTGTAAAAATATCTATCTTTAAGACAGTTGAGCTCAATGATAACTTAGCTGAACAACTGCAGCGGTTTGCCCTTAAGGCCTATGGCTTCTTCAGTCGTATCAGATGTAAATTCCCTCTAGTGCATCAAGCCTTAAATCCAATCAGACATTTGTTCTTTACCTCCACAACAGGTGTGCCACTATTGTAAACTTGAGTACATCTTACCCAGTAGGTTGGTGTTATAGAGGGTAGAGGTCACAATCAGGTAATTATTGATACTTTCTTCTTCCTTCTTTCTTCTCTCCCTCCCTCTTTCCCTCCCCCTCCCTCCCTCCCTCCCCCTCCCTCCCCCTTCCTCCTTCCTTCCTTCCTTCCTTCCTTCCTTCCTTCCTTCCTTCCTTCCTTCCTTCCCATCTTTCTTCCGTATCATGTATAGTGCCTTCACACTACACTGCAGAAGCTAGCTGCCAGGAAGGGAGCGTCCAGGAAAGTTCCAGCTCAGATCTCTCTATACTATACAACCAAAGTGTGGGACTCCTTCCTAATAGGATATAATGAGCTAGTTATTGGGAACAATAAGGAGGAGGGGCAAGACTCTGTATAGTGGGGCTGGAGAGATGGCTCAGCGGTTAAGAGCACTGACTGCTCTTCTGAAGGTCCTGAGTTCAAATCCCAGCAGCCACATGGTGACTCACAACCACCCATAATGAGATCTGATGCTCTCTTCCGGTGTATCTGAAGACAGCTACAGTGTACTTATGTGTAATAATAAATAAATGAATAAAAAAAAAAGAAAAGAGTCTGTATAGTCTTAGGTCCTTCTGGGGCCTCACTAACCAAAGCAGAATTGTATTTTATTAGGAAAAGTAATATCATGCTTTTATCAAAGCAGTCGTTTCCCAGCTGTGTGGAAACACTGGAAAGAGGAACGCTCACGTGTAGAACAGTTCACAGGAGGTGAGAAAACAGAAGTAGTGACAGGCCTCAGGATCTGTAAATGAAGTAGTTATTACCTTAGAAAGATAGAAAGGCTCCCCAAGGAAACTCTGGATTCCCTCACACATGTAGCAAACCGAGACGTGAGCGCTTTAAATCAGATCTTCCCTAACTCTCCAGCCACACTTTCACCAGGTCTGTGCTAGCAGACCAGCTACATCATTTGGAGCACCTGGTATAAAACACAGGCGCTGTTGTTCAAAACAAATGAGTGAATGGGTGGGGGTACTGTCAATATACTAAAATATAAAGAGTTCCTTTTCTTCCAGAGTCTTTCTCTTGACCAGTCAGACTTCTTTATCCATTAATGCTGTTACAAGAGAAATCGTAATATTATATGTGCACGAATTTTATTGTTTACCATTATATTGTACAATTTGGGTTTAAATATGAACAGCAGAACATTTATGGCCTATGGTATCTCTGAAGTGTGTGTGTGTGTGTGTGTGTGTGTGTGTGTGTGTGTGTGTGTGTATGCGTGTGTGTGTATTTGTCTAGTCTTTCCTTAAAGATGCCTAAATCTATTCGAAAAGACCAAAATATGCAGATGCAGGAATGCTTGAAGGAGAAAGGGGGGTTCTGGAAAGGATACAACCTCTCAGCAAGTCAGAGAAACTAAAGACCCCCAGGCCCCCTCAGACAGTAACTACATGTAAGACAGAAGGTGAGTCTCCTTTTCCCATGTCTCATTGGACTTTCTTATGGTAGTGATCTCCAAGCCAGAGGTAAATTTAGGTACCCTGATAAAGAAGAGCAAAACCCATCATTCCTGCTCAAGTGGATTATAATGGATAATGGCTCTTCTGTGGCCAAACCTGATCCTACTAGACAACCTTGGCTTGGTAGAAGTATATGCATCCTTGTCTGCTTTCTATCGATATAACAAAAACCATGACCTAAAAGCAATTCAGAGAGGAGACCTTCTACCCAGATGGCACTAGCTTATGTTAAGTTGACAAAAAAGCAATCTAGGACATCATCCTTAGAATTGATGAAATCACTAATTGTGTATGTATTAGACTTCTTCAACACACACACACACACACACACACACACACACACACACACACCCTCATGTTGGAAGAGAATATAACCATAATTGCAGAACCTACTTCTAAGACAATTTAACTTTAGTAATCAGAGAATTCATGATGTATTAAAAGTAATTTAACTTTAGTAATCAGAGAATTCATGATGTATTAAAAGTACTCAACTAGTATTGTTGAATGAAAGTGTGTGAAGCCGCTCTATCAGCGTGGAGTGGGCAGACATCTAGGTATTTCTGAACCTGGACAAATTCAGGTCAGCATTTGCATAATGATCTTTTAAAATGGAGCATGCTAAAATGAAAACCAGGTACTTCTTTGTCTGTGTGTGTGTGTGTGTGTGTGTGTGTGTGTGTGTATGTGTGTGTGTGTCTGTGTGTGTCTGTGTGTCTGTGTGTGGTTGTGTTATGCTTTTGTGTAGTTTTATTGTGGGGCAAGCTGCACAGAGATCAAAGTCATGCTGTCATGGTGGATGAGACATTGGGAGCAAGACCCAGGCCCCTTGACTTTTGATTTAAATTGCAGGAATTTCCCTTCCTTTTTTCAGCAGGCTCTTCACGTGCAAATGAACTTAGCAGCATTTGTTTGTCACTCTATGCTCCTTACAACCTCCTGACCTAGGTGTAAAGTCGCCTTGATGACTAAAATGTCAAAGAACTTTCCCAGGACTTTTCAAGATGGGGAAATACTTGTTTTGCTAAATCCTGTGGTTCAATTGACTTGTTCCCCAAACTGACTTCTACCTAACATTGCACTTGTAAGCACGCTTTTCTATAAGTCTGGTTGAAGTAACTTCTGGAATATTGATGCAGTTTTTAAAAACAAGGTATAGCTTACCAAAGATTGTCAACGAAGACATTTAATGAAGAAAATTGTCTGCACTTGCTGTTCTTTCTTGGGAAAAGGAAATGACAATGAGTGTCTGAAATGGAAGAGGATCGATCTCTCGTTGGCCATTCTCAGCAACCTTAGAAAGACACCTGATGGTCAAGAGTATAGGAGGTAGAGACTGGCTTCGGTAGTTTAGGATAAAAAGACCTCAAGAGAAAAAGCAACCCGTTTCTTCCGTAGCTAAAAGTCCTTGGGAACGTTCCATGGCCTTGTCTTTGTAGAGGCTGTGGATGCCCAAATGTCTCTGGTTTTGCAATAGTCAGAGGGTAGAGATCCCAGGAAGCCAGTCTGGCTTTCCTTATATCTCCTCCCTCAAAGAATACTCCTTTCCTGAAAACCATACAGATGACATGGCTGGACCAACTAGCTCATCCTTCTGTCTATTCCTCCATCCCCTAAAGCCTTATTAACTACAAGGCAGTGATGCTCAGTGGGCCTCCTCTACCCAGAATGCTCCTGCTATACAGGCACACTGCCTTCTTTCTCTACTAAGCTCCTATACCAAAATGCCTCGCTCTAAAACTTACCTTCTGTGCTCCCTGAATTTCATTCTCCAAATTCAAGAGATAAGAACCTAAAAGCTTCTAGCTTGGGGTAGCTTCAGTGACTGCTGAGTTCTTGGGACCCTAGCCTCTCAAGCTAAGCACAGCAGAGCAGAGAAAGGCTCTGTCACACTTGAAGACACTCTTGTATTCCTGCATCAATGTGAGACATTACTGTCTCCAGAGTTCCCAGGGGCACAGCGATGCTGAGCTAGTAACCCAGAGCCACACCATGGAGATGTAGCAGATAGCACCTCTAGACAGTTGTCATTGGGCTCCAAAGCTACTGTCATGGTCCCAGCTTTTTATTTTGTCTCCCCAAAGGAAATAAGTCTCCTGCATCCAGGTACCCTAGCAAGTGTGTCTGTAGACGACTTCCCCCCCCCCCCCCCGGGCTTGGCTTGTCCTCTGCACCTCCCTCATCTCTCTCTTTCTGCATTCCTGGTTGCTTCTTAGAATCTGAAAGGAGGAAGGAAGAGAGCTTGTGTGTGTGTGTGTGTGTGTGTGTGTGTGTGTGTGTGTGAGAGAGAGAGAGAGAGAGAGAGAGAGAGAGACTACCAAGCCATCTTTTTTTTCTCCTTCCTCCTTTCTCTTCAGCGAGTGACTAGCATTTTTGCTGAACAAGGATTCAGCAGTTTCTGGCACATTATTTATTCCCTTTTAAACACACGCGTGTGCACACACACACACACACACACACACAAACACACACTATACCTAGGCTATTCACTTGCCAGACAGGTTAGAACTTCGGTGTTCAGAATATAAAATGGTATTAGAATCTGGCTGCTGCCTGTCTGGAAAGAATAGCACGGAGGACAAAGGGTCCTCTAATGTCCTAGGTGCACAGCAAATATCTTTTTGTTGTTGTGTGTTTATCTGTAGACCCGGCTAGTCTGCTACTTGGTGTGATTGCTTAGTGCCTCAACTTTTGACATACTTGTTTAACATAGCTCTCAGCTTCTCATCCCTGCCATTGCTCTGCATCAGCTACAGAGGCACAGCCAGAGTGGCTGGGGTTCCTTTCCACACCCCACTGAAAGGCACTGACAACCAAATTGTACAAAGTGTGGGGTACAGACAAGACTAGAATTCAACTTATCAGGGCACAGGGGACCCCCCAGTACTATTGCTCCCAAGGGGCTTCCCAGTCCATTCCCCATCCCTGGTGGGGAGGGGCTGCTGCCTCCTGTCCTTTGATCTGACAGCCTCTGAGTTTCCTCAACCACATGCATGGCATGCCTCTTTTTATGCAAAAGCCAAGTGAGAAAAATAAGTTTGAAGTGAAAATAAATTGTCCAAGGCTGCAGGGCTGTTTCTGTCAATATTTTGGTCTCTTGTATAATTATTTTTTTAAATGTTTGTGCAGTTGTCTCTGTGTCTTTTTGTTTTGAGCCTGTATCAATATTTTCCATTTTAGAGGGCAGGTTCCTGGAGAGACAGGATTGTGTCTATGATTCTCTTCCAGATCTCCACAAAACCCCCAAACGATGTGGTCACTTTGCAGAATTTGTTTCTGATGAGAAATTCTCTCTTCCCAACCACCCACCCTTCCAGTCTTTGATTCTTTTCATCAAAACAGAAAGAACTCTTTAGCTCTAGGGAGTATTTGTTTGTCTTTGAAAACTCCACAGAGATCCTAACAAGAAAAGGAAGCCATCAAGATTGTGGAAGAGAAGAGATGTTACAGGACAGTCTGAGCTGGAGAAATCTCTTGTTAGGGAGACAATGGCCGCAGGGTGCACGGGGGAGGGGGGGGGGACAGGATCCCTTTCCCTGCAGAAGAAAGGGGTAAGAAAGTTCTGATTCTTTGAGCGGAGTTAGATGGTAGAGCAGGAGGGTGATGCAGGTCCTTCGCCTTGGTGACCACAGTTGACCGCTGTGCTACATCTCAGTTACGTGACTCTGGGCGAGTAACTCAGAGTCTACTGTGACACCCAGGGGTGTCTCCTAGAGCTGCAGTGAAGGGGCAGGGAGACAGCATCCTTGGTTTTTGGTCACACAGAGCAGACCTTAGGTGGCATCTCTCTTCTGAAGGACTGAGCTATGGAAGCTAGTTGGAACCAAAATAAAGGAACCTGGGGCCTGTGTGAAAAGTCTCCTAAGCCTAAAGACTTGGGTTCAGTCCCTTGGACCCACAATGTGGAAAGCGCTGACTCCAGCAAATCGTCTTCTGACCTCCACACACATGCTGTAGCATATGCACACGTGCACACACGCACACACTCAAACACACACACACTCACAAAATAAATAAATAAATAGGTAAGTATAAAGAACCCACACATGCCGGTAGCTTTACTTCCGTGCACCGCCTGTCACCTGTCAATATGCCAACATCTCAATGATAGAGAAGGACCAAGCTTCACGGTCTGTGACCATCAGAATTTTTGCTTTTCCAGTATTGGTATTCATTACTTCATATGTTTCCACTTTAGCTGTTTTTTTGTTTTGTTTTGTTTTGTTTTTTTAATTATCTGGACACCTTCACTTGCTGGTTAGTTAGTATTTAAGGTTTAGTCCTCAGGAAATGTAAGAGAGACACACAGAAACATGGGGGAGCAGGGAAGAAAACTGTCCAGAAACACCATCTCCTTCCAACTGTGGGCATTCTAGTAAACAGACATGGTGTCCTTTTGAACAGACTGCCCTCGGTACTCAGAGGTCCAGGGAAGCTTTGCAGTTGAGGGACTCAGTCTCAAGTGTCGCTACTGTGTCATGCAGCAGGAAGCTGCAGACTATTGACGGTGAAGGATGAAGATAGGATCTGTGCTCTAGGATTAGTGTAAAGATGAGAGGAGGCTAAAAATGGAAAGCTCCTAAGACAGCGAGTGCCTGGTATAAGTTTAACTTCAGAGACTGTTAGGTATTCTTTCCTTCCCTCCCTCCCTCTCTCCCTCCCACCTTCTGCCCATCCCTCCCTCCATCCCTGTCCCACCTCTTCTTTCCTTTCTTGTTTTTCCTACCACTTCCTTCTGAAGTTCTACACTTTAGTCAGAGCTGAGTGAAGACAACCAAGCAATGTTCTCAGGCTCTAAGAAATACATCTCCAACAAACATTTAATTGCTTCAAAATTTACTTATTTATTTATTTTTTGCCGTTGCCAAAATTTTTGGCCCAAGAGTTTGTTATAGATATCCATTATAGGTACATTTTTAGCTTTCATTTTCACAAATCATCGGAAAGTCTTGTCCTTAATTGTTGAACAGTTTCAGAACACATGAGCTAGAGTGTTCCTCAGCCTTAAAAGGGAGAACAATTCTGACCTGTGGGACAGCATGGCTAGAAACGGGAAACACCACGCTGAATGAGACACAGTAGCCATGGAAGGACAGCTAATGCCTGATTCTACTAAAGGAAGAAGCGGCAGCAGGGAGTGTCAGAGAGAGGAAGAGTACCTCTTGCTGGTGGTTGTCAGGGATGATGGGGCTGCAAGGATGAGGCTCAAAGGGAAGACTTTGGGAAGGTGTTCCTTCAGTCGTTTCATCTGTCTGTCTGTCCATTTTGTCACCTCACTCTCCCAGTGGGCATTTTTGTCACCATCCTGGATCGCTTTCTTGACTTAGTACTGCATCCTAGAGCTTTAAAATGATTCTAGGGAGACTGTTTGGCTGTTTAGTTTGCTCCCAATTTAGTATCTTTGCTAAATACCAGAGTCTATATCATCCTACATAAACTTTCATGCAAATGTGTCCTATCCTTTCCTACAGAGTAGATTCCTGAAGGTTGAATTGTTTGTAAACATTTCTCATTTCCAACAGCATGAATGAGCTCAGACCTGCACACTCAATCACACTATGGTTAACCATTGAATATTTATATAGGTATAATGGGTAGAAATAGAAGAATTACTGTCCTAATTATAAAAGTACTAAATTTTAGTGAAATTACATGTTCATTTTTTATTAGATTGGTCTCTTACACATAACATTTTCATATATTTTATTCTGTTTTAATCCCCTCATTTCCAATCAAATATTTATTTTTCATGGAATTTTATGCTCATCTACACTATCAGATCTGTCAGTGACTTTCTTCAAGCCCATTTGTTTTCTATTACTACTCTTGAAGGTGGATAATCCCTCCTGTAGTCCATATAACCTGTTTGCTAGCCATTTGACTATTTATCCACGCCTTTGCAGGAATACATCATGAGAAAAAAGAATAACCACTTGGTCAACCTCAATTTCTCCCTACACAACAATGCCTTACATATGGCTGATCTCTGTGTTCGGAAAAGGATCTTTTGAAATGCTCTTCAATTTGGACCTTCCTCCATTTTGACCAGCATTTGGCTGCCATTTCTCCCGACTCTCTAACCAAGCACCTATGGAGACAGCCTGACATGCTGTCTTCTCTCTTGACTTGAGGGTATATTTGCATGTTAAAAGTTTGCTGTTATTTTTAGAAATCGTGTGTGTATGTGTGTGTGTGTGTGTGTGTGTATACACGCATGCGTGCAGAGGGGGTGTTCTTATACATCATCCCAGGGAGTCTCAGCAGAACAAAAGTGTTTCTGAAAGCAGCCATCACACTGGTGAATGCTTTGTGAAGAAATTTCATAACCAAGGGCCTGTTAAAAGGACTGATTATTGAAGACAACTGTGGTTCTTGTGTAGGTTTTCCTGTGCAATGTGTGAACTACACTACTAATTTTCTCTTTGACCAAATGCTCCTGCTCTGTAATATGCCCGACTCCCCTAAAGCTTCGAAAAACAGCTTTAAGCTTCTCACTTCTTTAGTAAAGAACTTCTCAGTTGATTTCAAGTGAAATGCCAACAGTCTCGCTTTTTTCTCCCAAACAGGCTTCACAGCCATGGCTGTATATCCACTCTAAAAGTGTGTGTTTTGTGGGTGGGTGGGTGGGGGGGGTGCTGTGTGCTTTGAGCAGTTGTCAGATGTTTTATTTTTGGAAAATTTCTAAATAGCATTTGAAAGATAATTAAGGGTTGCTCAAGTTTCTTTCAGAATAAAAAAAAAAGGTATATTTTCCTTTCTTTGTGCATTTTAGCACCCAATACACCATTCGTCACCTCCTCCTCTATTTTATAAATCTTTTAATTAATGGTGTTTATTCTCCTCTCAGTCTGGCCTGAGTCGTGTTTTTATGATCATATTATTAGGAAGTGATAGCATGTGTGGATTTTTTTTCTCATATCTGGGCTTGCCAATCACTATGGAAACAAGCAAATATTTACATAGCCCAGATACTGATTAATACCTACTGGTTATTTTGACATTATAGACTTACTGTTTGAATGTAAAGAATTTCTCCTGAATAGTAAAGTGTTCTTTCCTAATTTATTTACATTTGTGATTTCTCCATCACATATTAATATTGTACCAAAATCCTGTCAAATTGCAGCATGCCTGAAAGAGTCACTGTTTCAAACCAGGACTCAGTATCGCAGGCTAGATGTTTAAAACGGTTGTTTTAGGTTTGAACAGGGATAACTTTTGTAAGAGAAAGTTTCTCACCTCATATTAGTAATACAGATACATTACTTAGGATACCATCCATAGACCGAGAAGAGATAGTAAATCTCAAATGAACATTTATTTATTTAGAGACAGAGTTTCTTTATGTAACTCAAGCTGGCTTGGCACTTGCTATGTAGCCAAGGCTAGCTTTAAACTCATGGTCCTCTGGGTCAGCCTCTCAAATGCTAAGATCATAGGCACATGCTGCCAGCCTAGTACAGAGGGCGATTCAGTTGTAAGTGTGGGTCTTGGAGCCAGTCTCCCACAGTACTTGGTAGAACTCTTGGAACAGAATTACATCATCCTTGCCCCATGTTCTCCACTCAATTTGTTACATTTTCCTAATGAAAATCATTTTTCCTCTTTCTTTTTTTTCTTCCTTCCTTAATTTCTTTCTTTCTTTCTTTCTTTCTTTCTTTCTTTCTTTCTTTCTTT
>JADRCD010232287.1:16520-36119 GCA_019843815.1 Montemys delectorum
TTTCTTTCTTTCTTTCTTTCTTTCTTTCTTTCTTTCTTTCTTTCTTTCTTTCCATCTTTCTTTCTTTTACAGCTAAAGGTGTAAAAAGTTGTCCCCTGTATTCTAGAAGAGTGGTTCTCAAATTTGAGTATAACATCCAGGGCCCTGGGACTTTGCTGCCTGAACCCACATGTATAGGTCTGTGGTCGGCTATGGACTCTGTGTTCTGGACAAACTCACAGATGTCACTGCTTGCCAGGCACCACCTGTAAGCAGCACCACACCGCAGTCTAATTTAGTCTCTTTGTTAGCCAGATGTGAAAATAGATATGATGGTATAGTTGAAGCAAACCTTATGTGACTGGGCAACACATTTTATAATAAAAAAAATAGAGTTTTGAAGCGGGACACAGCCACAGAAACATATAATCCCAGCACTCAGGAAGTCAAGGCAGGATGATGGTAAATCCTAGGCTAGCCTGGGCTACATAGAAGATCCTATCTCAAAAAGTCCTAGATGATACAAAATAGAGCTTCATAACATCAAATGATTTGGATTTATCATTCTAGGAAACCTTAGTGGTCCAAAGGTCAGCGTGGTCTCTTGAATACAGTCAGAGTCCAAGAGGAATACAACCACTATCTCTTAAAGAAAACTCAAAATCTGTAGTGGTGTCTCATCTTATTCATGGGCTCAGCTGAACTCAAATCATAGAAATCCATAATTAAGTGGTGTGGAGCTGAAAGAGCTAAGATTAAATGCCTAGACATAGACTATTTTATATTTTTCATTAATATACAATCTCAGTCTCCAAAAACTTTGACTGGTTTGTGTATGCTGTTGTGATGATGGTATAAGCCAGGTTTTCTACTTTCAAAACAATTTTCTTGCTTTTCTAAAGGAAAGCCTGGGCTTGAAGAAGTCACAGATTATCAGTGCCTAATGTGTGATGCTGTCAGTCCTTGCATGGTAGCTGGCCCAGACCCTGGACTAAGTGAGGCTTATCTATTCACAGAAAGAAGGTAAGTGGGGCAACTCCAGGGAAAATGGGATCCTCCTTTGGGAGCACTCATTGGCATTGGTTGGAATATCAAATGAGTGGGCTGCAATTACAACAGGTTCTTTTTCCTACACATCCTTTCGACCCCTACAGAACTGAGGTAATGTTTTTTGTTCCAACAAGATAATGATTTAGCTGTAAGCCAGAGACTCTGAAAGGAATCATCAGAATATTTGCCCAATGAACACTACTCACGTGTGTGAGAAAAAAAACTCAATGACCCTTAATATTGCAAAAAAAGCATTAAAGAAATACTCTTCTTTGAACATCCAGTGATTTGCATCACATGAATAGTTGTTTCGGTTTGTCTTCTCTTACTTTTTAAGGAATAGACTCTCTTCAGCAAGGCTTGTGATTGCTTCCTGAGGAAGTCAAACAGGTAGTGCTGAGGAACTGGGCTGCAAGCCTATTGAATTTTGTTCTGGTAAAGCAATTTCTTTCTCAAATTGAACATGTCATTTCTTTTTTATTAAATTTCCAAGTTATCCCTCCACCTCAGATTCTTCAGTTGCTTCCTATTTATTTCTGGACTGGTCCCCTTGAATTCTAGGGAGACACAAGGGTTTCTGTGTCGTCTACATATCCTGCCTCTTTTTGTGTGAGAGCCTGCCCATGCTAATTCCCAACCAAAATGGCTCCTACTGGTCAACATAAGGGATACTCTGAGGATGACTTCATGAGAGCCAGGGAAATGTGAAGCCATGCTTCCATCAAAAGTGTGTCTGCACGCTTTTGTGTAGTACACCTGAGGGTACACATGCCACTCTGTGTTTAAGCAAGACTACTTCAAGGTATTTTAGGGAAAGAACAGTATGGATATGATGCCGGCCATTTCTCCAAACAGCCCAGGGCCTTCCTGTGGGAGACCAAGAAACAACCTACAATGTCAAAGAAAATAATGGAACTTCTTGTTACCATGCTTTCTATTCCTGTACCACTGCACCATATTTATAATTGGTAGCGATCCATCAGTATGTTTAAAACCCTATTTTCCCACTGGGCTGTGGTGGCACACACCTTTAATCCCAGCACTTGGGAGGCAGAGGCAGGCAGATTTCTGAGTTCGAGGCCAACCTGGTGTACAGAGTGAGTTCCAGGACAGCCAAGACAACACAGAGAAACCCTGTCTCAAAAAAACAAAACAAAACAAAAAACCAAACCAAACCAAACAAAACAAAAAAAAACCAAAAAACAAACAAACCTATTTTCCCTTCCCCACTTCAGTCAGGTATGCACTTACTTTAATGCAGGCAGAAATGCATTCAGTGATGTATACAAGTTCTGAGGACACATTTGATAATGGTAACAAGCACATGCACATGTTCATTGGAAGCCCTTGTGGAGATGGGATATTCATACCATCCAGAAAGTCATTCTAGCAATTCCTTTCTAAGTTCTCTCACCAGAGTAGAATTTTCCCTATGAGAAAATGTCACGTGAGGGCTGGAGAGATGACTGAAGGGTTAAGAGCACTTGATGCTCTCGCAGAGGACCAGAGCTTTGTTTCCAGCACCTCCATACAGTGGCTCACAACTGCCTGCAACTCCAGATCTAGGGCATCTGATGCTGCCTTCCGGCCCTTGTTGGCACCCACACACAGGTGGTATACATAGACACTGATGCACAGACATACACATAAGTAAGAACATTTTTTTCCTAAAGAACAATGAAGATAATACCATATAAATTGAATCATAGTTTGGGTTGGTCTAAGTTCCATATAGTTTCTGTCCTTCGTCATGATGTCCTGGGTACATGCGTGTCACTATATTCTTTTACAAATAATATGAACAATCCACAAGTTGTTTAACTGCCTTCCTGTCCATGGAGATGTGGATGCTAAAAAAAAAAATAAGTCCCAATTCTTTCTGTTTAAGAGAGTCTGTTCCCTCCTTTGCCCTGGCTACTTAAGAAACATCATGATCTCTCTTTATATTTTACCTTTTCCTGAATTTCCCAATGTCCTCTCTAACTGCAGTGAATTCTTACTATCTACAAAGTCATCACCGATCACACTAACTTATTTCTTAAAATGCTTCCATGAGCCCCCGAAGTCTCCATTATGGCTTCAAGGAGGATTGCTCATCCTCCATTCAACTTGGCCCCACATTTCCTTTGGTCTCAATGACTCTTGGGAACTGTGTGGTTTATCTCATTGTCGTACTCATTCTGTTTCTTTCAAGAAGTTGAAAGAATGTTCATTACTCTAAATTTATCATGTCAACTGCTACTTCTAGGAAGATCACTGGAAATGGGAAACTTACAAAGTGATGATGTGCAACATATTAACTCAGGAAAGCACAGTGGATAAGGGTTAAAGCCACCCAATTGCAATGGATCATGTTGCCCTTTGTCTGGTTGATGCAGTATTTTTGGATCGTGAAACAGAGTTTCCCTGTGTGGTTGAGGATTCCTTGGAAATTACAGTGAAACTCATCCAATTCCCCTGCCTTAACCTCCTAAGAGCTGTGATTATACAAATGCATTACTACACATGGTTCACCTGGTCCTCTTATAGTTCTCTCTCCCTCTCCCTCTCCTTCTCCATCTCCCTCTTCTTCTCCTCCTTCTTCTTCTTCTTCTTCTCCCTCTTCTTCTCCCTCTCCCTCTTCTTCTCCTTCTCCTCCCTCTTCTTCTCCCTCTTCTTCTCCCTCTTCTTCTCCTTCTTCTTCTCCCTCTTCTTCTCCCTCTCCCTCTTCTTCTTCCTTCTCGTCCCCCTTCCCCTCTCCCTCTTCTCCTTCCTTCTCTCCCTCCTTCCATCTCCCTCCTTCCTTCCTCCTGCATCCTCCTCTCTCTGTTTACATATTTCTTCACACCTGTGTATTCATCACATTTCTCCTCCCAGCTCTCTCTTTCTCTACTCACTTCCTTTCAGATACTTCCTTCAAACCAGTCACCTCAAAATACAGATGGGCTGAAAGAGGAAGGAGAAACTTGGATCTGTTGTTCTGGTCACATTCTTAGCTTTATGGTCCAAGCATTACTGGGAAATTCGTTAATGGCTGAACCTGAGCCTATGGTAGGCTTGGAAGATTTGATCATGTATTTAGATAGTTGTGATTACAAAACAGGGTTACGATGGAGCAGTATTACATCAGTATCGAACTGCTGCTTGACTCATGTCTCCAAATACAAGGATGGCACAATGTTTTCACAATAACAACAAAATGTTATCTCTAGGTTGATGGCAAGAAGGAAGGAAGGAAGGAAGGAAGGAAGGAAGGAAGGAAGGAAGAAAAGAAGGAAGGAAGGAAGGAAGGAAGGAAGGAAGGACGGAAGGAAGGACGGACGGAAGGAAGGAAGGAAAATAGCCAAAATCGGGAGGGAAAAATTTGATCCACATCACAGACTAACAATCTTTAGAGAGTTCTAGTTAAAGGTTGCCATCTTGCATACAGGTTCCAGGTGAGTCAGGGCAGCTGCTTTCTTTCTTCTTTCTTAGTTATGAAGCACGTTAGCTATTTAATAAAGCTGTATTGATGTGTGTGTGTGTGTGTGTGTGTGTGTGTGTGTGTGTGTGACAGCATTCACAGGAGTGAGCCCAGAACCCAAGGACACCAAGTCAGAAGTTTTAGGTATTTATTAGCATGTATTGAAAGGAGAGGCCTTCCCTTTCTTAGTTGTTAACACTATGAGACTAGAGCTACAAGGAACATCTTTGCAGCCAAAATGAGGATGAAACCTTTTGAGGAGTGAGACTAACACAGACAAAAGCAGAGTAAAGGGGGGGAAGGAGGGGGCAGTTTCTGGGAAAAGGTGACCAGTAGCATTAGGAAAACCCTAGATCCAGTTATGCCTGCAGCTGTATTCAACCCTTAGCCTCCCACATATTCTTTGTGTTATTGAGTTGGAATTGGCTTTCTATCATTTTAAAACAGAGCTTCAATCTTCTTAAACTTTCCCAACTATAACAGTAAAAGTGGATTGATCAACAAACTCCAGAAAATGCAGAAATGTATAACAAAAATTAATATGCATGTGAAAGTGACATTTTATAGCATGAAAAACGATAAACTTGTATGTACTTAAAATAGTCCAACCTACTAAAAATCATAATCTCTACACTCATGGATAACACTCAAAACCAAACCATATTAGAATATAATACTCTATAGTCTGTAATTCTACAAAATTCTATGTTAGAACATAATCAATATAGTTGAATTTGTAGTGTTTTACCTTTTCAAAAGAGAAAACTCTTTATATACTGTAAACTCGTTTTGTAATTTTCTTTCACTAAACAGTAGAACATCTAATAAAATATAGATCTGTGTCACTTTAATGGCCGAAGTTTGTTTCACAGTGTGAATGAGCCAGTGTGTATCCCATCTGTCTCTGGTGCCCCCTCCCCCACTTATTCGATTATCTAACTTTCTTTGTACACTTTACAGCACCATGGGATGGCTTGAATGATTCTTAGTTATTATTTTTAGAAGTCAAATTAAATTGACTCAAGATAAGATTTGCCTATCTCGAATATTTTTTTCTTACATACTGCACAGATTTTCTCATCGTGTATAGTAAAAGTCTCCTTGCCTTCTTGCGAGTTTCATGCTCTTTATTTATAATAAGGACATAGACACAGACATGCGGTGGGAGGGTCACTGAAGACTATTGATCTTCAGGGTCAATAACAGCTCTAAAGAAAGAGGCATAAATACCCCTTGCCCATGAACAGCCGTCTTCGGTGGTATGGTAACAGGGACTTAAGAGGAGGCCAATTGTTTGTCTCTCTCTTTCTGCTTTCAAGTTATTGACTTAGAACATGGCATGTTTGTACAATCGTCACTAAGTCACCAAATGGGAACTGTCTAAATCAAGCTGGAATTAATGTGTTGAAAAGTGTTGGGTAATAAGCCACACATTACCTCCAGGAGTGACAGATTTTTTAGAACTAAATCCTACTGTAAGCCTGAAACAGCAGCAGAAAACTGAAGGAAAAAAAAGAAAAAGAAAAAGAAAAAAGAAAAGAAAAGAAAAGAAAAGAAAGCGAGGGAGAAAAGTCCAACAACAACAATGCTCGCTAGGTTATTGTGGGGGTGTGAAAGCCACTCTGCAGTGGAAAGGCAGTGTGAATCCATATTATGCAGAAATCAATGGCAGCCCGATCTTTGCAGGCTGCACGAGGCGCCGCGTGACAAGGGCACAGCGATTCGCCTAATCAAGCCGGTTGTATGAAAGCAAAGAGCCCAGCTGAGTTCGCTATATCCAGCTGGATTTTGTTTGCTACTTAATGGAGCAGGTCATACTTCTAACACCCCAAAGAAATCAAGCAGCCTCAGTCCGAGGGGGCGCACGGAAGTGTGGGGAACTCCAGCAGCTCGGTGTTAAATCGCTTCTATAGGTCATCTGCTGAGAAAGGAACTCGGAGAAGTAATAAAGGAGTGTCATCTGGCTCTCTGTGTTTATGATACCCCCCCACCCCCGACCCAGGGAAGGGAGTTGGGGTTCACAGGAAAAGTGGTGTAGCCAGAGAAACATTTCTTCGTTTTTTTATTCTGTGCATTATATATCTCTTGGCAGGGCACTGGCTACCAAAGAAAGCTCCCGCTTCTTGAAAGCTGCACATTACAGGGGTCTATAAGCCAGAGTGACAGTGACAAAAGGCCAATTTGGGGCTTGGGGACAATTTTTCCTAATAACATGCCTTGTCTCTTTAAACACCCGCTGCTTTGCACAACCCTTTCCAGTGCTGCTTTGGGGTGGCCCTGGCTCTGAGGTAGGTTGGTGAAGTTCAAATGAAAGCCTTTCTCTTTATGGTCACTCTAGGGGGGAGGGTGTGTGTAGAAGACTGATGTCTATGCTCCCTCCCTGGTATGAACAATGTCACCTTCAGAAAACACGTGGAAGTTACGAGAATGAGACGGGGTGCTTGAGCTTTCTTCAAATCTGGCTGCAGATGACCTTGAAAACATTGAGATTGTTTTATTTCGTTTATAACTGAATCCTTAATAAAGAGTCTCCATATCAAAGCTGGGATTCCTTCGTACATCTCTAACCCTAGCATTGGACAGGAAGAGACAGGAAGATTTCCAGGACTCATTGACTAACTTATGCCAAAAAGGTGAGCTCCAGTGTCAGTAACAGACCCTGTCTCAAAAAATAATATTCAAAGCAATAGAGGAATACATTCTATGTTGATCCCTGGTCCCATATGCATGCATATTGCACGTGCACACACACACACACACACACACACACATCATCATCATCATCATCATCATCACCACCACCACAAGAGGTTTTAGGATTAGAGTCTGCTGTACCAAAGATATTTGGAAATGCATGTAGGGGTTAGATAGATAAGGATTGTTCTGGATTGTATTTAGATGAACAAGGACAAGAGAATTGGGTACTCTACTGAGTAACACAATAATTTCACTTTGTGTCTGTAATGGGTAGCCTTTACTTACAGCTTGCAGGTTTTGGCTACCCCAGATATGGTGAAGACTCATTAGGAAAAGCTATGACCCCTGATAGATACCACCATCCTGTGTAGCTTCGTGGCAAGAGAGAATGCGATAACCAGTTTTTCCCTTCTGTAGCCCTCCATGCTGCCCCCAAAGTTCAACTGCAGCATTGCCTTCTATGTGGTAATAAAAGCTACTGGGGCAGAGACATCTTGGAAGGTGAGATGCTACTCTTCCAAAACTGAAGGTAACAGACCCTGGCCAAACTGCAGATCTCTCTCTTACAGTGGGTAGAGCAGAGTTCTCATCTGTCAGCTCCACTGGAAAGTTTCTATGAAGTTGCAAAGAAGCACAAGGGAATTCCTGCTAATAGAAGGTTATATCTCAAACTGCAAAAGTGACAGGGCCATAGGAGACAAAAGCCCAGACATCTGTCCCCTTCAGTTTCAAGTATGGCACAACAAAGTTCTCTCTGAGAGGGACCAAATACACATAACATTTATTATATTACGTTGTCAATGATTTTTCTGATTGGTTCCATTCTTGTTAATCTCTTACTAGGCCTAATTTGTCTATTAGACTTTGATTTAGGTCTGTGTATACAGGAAATGAACACAGGGAAATACAAGGTTTGGAACTGCCTATGGTCCTGGGCATTCACAGGGTTCTGGGAGGTCTGGATTGCTGTCTGAGTAAATACATCTTCAACACATTCCTGTGCCTAAGGCTCAGTAAATGCTGTAGAAGACGAAAGGTTTGAAGAGCCAGAGTACTAGGGATTTTGCTGTGAGATCGTGTCTGCTAGTAATAGCAGAAGCCATACCTTAAAGACTGTGCAAATGTGAGATGACCAAGGACACCAGTGGACATACCAAACTGGACAGAGACAAGCCCATGAGGCCTCAACCCTATGCAAAGGACTATGGACAACTGAGGAAAAGTGGGAAGAGGAGAAATGTTCCTGCTCATGGGGGATCGTGCCAATTTGTTGTCCAGAGCCAAATGATCAGCCCTGAAAACATACAAGTTGCATGATAGCCTATTTAATCTGATGTGTGTGTGTGTGTGTGTGTGTGTGTGTACACTAATACACATGCAATAATAATTAGTAAATTTAAAAAGAGGCTATGAATTTAAAGGTAAGCAGGAGGAATATATGATGCATTTTAAAAAAGACATAGAAAAGGAAAAAACAAAGTGCAAAAAAGTTGAGTGAAAAAAAAAGAAACTGCAAAGTGGTTGGGGGATCGCAGAGAGGCAAATTTGTGTACTGACTTCTTCTTTCTGGGTCCTGACTCTCCCTTTTTACTGGGTGGCAGCTCCTCTCCTTGAATTGCTCTCTTCTGAAGCTGTCCCTGACAGGAGAGCGATAAATTGGGTCCCCTTCCTCCTGGGTAAATCAAAGCTAAGTGAGTTTTGCATCTTGAATTCCCGTAATGAAAATATCACTAGTCTCAGCAATAACCCTGGGCTCTGAAAAATCCTTGCATGACCAAAACACTTTATGGCTTTGGGTTTATTAATTAATTTATACAGCATATTTTTGAATGATTTAATTAAAAGGAATTATAGACAGTAGTGGCTAAGAAGGAGCAGATTTGTGTGATAAAGTGGATAACATAAGGAATAGCCCCCCGCCAAGTTATCCACAAGTTTATCCCTCAGACCTTTTGTTGTTCTTTTATATAACAAGTGGGACTTTGCAATATAATTAAGAACATAGGGAAAAATTATGTTCTGGGTGAGTAGGGTATACCACAAAGATCCTTAGGAAAGCCATACGAAATACATACATGTCAGAAGACAAGGGCACATCATGACAAGAGACAGGTGGGACTTCTGCAGCCACAAGCCCAGAATGTTGGCTGCATTGAGGGCTGATAGTAGCAAGATATGGCTTCCCTTTGGAGAATCCTAAAGAAATCAGTCCTGCCTATACTTTTTTAGCCCTCCAAAATTCAATGTATACATCTCCTTTCTAGAACATAAGAGTAAATTTGCATTCCTTTAAGACACCGTTCATGATATTTTTCTTACAGCAGCAATAGTAAACTAATACATCCTATGTATTTTAAAGCAAAGATTTTTTTAGAAGTTATAACTGCCAAGTATCATGGTACAATCCTATAGTCCCAAATCTTTAGAGGTCTGAGATAGGGGTTTATATGAGCTTATGAGTTTGTGATCAGCTTGGGAAACATAGCAACATCCCATCTTAGAAAACTAAATGTTTTTTTTTCTTCTTTCTACAAATTCGGCTAAAATTTCAAAGCATATATTTTCAGAAAAGCTTGGTTCATTTAGATTCTATTTGAAACAGGTCTTCTAATGAATTTTCTACATAGCTGTCCAACTATCTATAAGGTTTTTTACAACCTTTCTTCCCCCTCAAATTTCTGCCAGTCACTGGAGATTTAGATACCACACTTTTCCTCCATAGGTTAGCAGTTGGTATGCACACAGCAAGATTGCCTACACTGGGCCTGTGCTGTTTCTTTAGAGCAGGGGTTCCTGCCCTCAGTCTAACTGTAACCCCTGCAGTAATGCCTCTGAAGAAGCCTCTAAGTCCTTAATCTTTAAGCTGCAGGTAAGAAAATTTGGCCTCATTAGACTCCCAGAATCCCTGAGAACCGGAGGTATGCAGCAGCTTTAAGTTCTCTGTTAAGGAGAGAAGAGGACGTGCCGTGAAGCTGAGAGCCATCTTTCAGATGTTTGCTTCTTCCTTTACCAACCCCCCCACCCAAACTTTATAAGCTATTTTCCAATGCCCTTTCCTATGCTCTTGATTAATCTCAATGTGGATAAATTGCGAGAGTCCACTATGTGATTTAGGGTTGGATATCCAAAGACGACATAAAGGCCGATGTTAAAATAACTGAAGAGAAAGAAATTTTAAAAGCATCCTCCATTGAAATTCCGAAAGGTCGGTGCCCTTAACCAGAGAGGCAGGTGTGAGATGACAGCAGACGCTGAGAACCCTTTGCAGATGGCAGCTTATAATTCTGGCAGTGCAATTTTCGGTTAATATGGGCTTTGAGATGCAATAGTTACGTCCGACAGCCTTGTGGTTGATGCTAAATGGGATGGATGTTTTTTTTTCACCAAGCTGCACACAAAGTTCACAGTTGATCATTGGAGTGGCTGAAATTTCCTCAGGAGGCTGACTCTGGAACTTGCTATCTTCGAAGACATGTACTAGACAGTGACAATATAATTAATTTTAATAGTTGTATATAAACCATGGAAATTATTGCTAACTAAAAGCACTAAGTCTTAGTTGTTTAGTTGGTGTAAACCTCTAGATGCATAAAACTAAAATTTGAGTTTATTTTTTCTGTTCCCTTCTCCTCTTTCCCTTCTTTCTTCCTTTCCTTTAAAGCCCTTTGATGTTACCAATACCTGTTACATTGTAGCAGTCAACACCCAAATTATGCAAATTAAAACAACCTTTCGTTGGGAATCTGTGAACTGGGTTCAGCAAGATGTTTTATCTTCCCATCTCAGATGATACCTCTCTTATAATTTAGCTCAAAAGGTTTCTGGGGATGAAATATTCTTAATAGATCTTACCATCATAAGACTAGTAGGTAGCTGGAAGGATGCAGCTCCCTCCCCCCCATCTCTCTCCCTTTCCCTTTTCCTCTCGCAGGATACTTTGTGTCTCTTTTCACCTCTGCTAGATTCCAAAGGTGAGCACTCAGATAAAGAGCTAGCTGTAATGAGTGAGGAGTCACTAATCTTCCACAAGCATTTGTTTCTTCATGTACCACTGATCCAACTCAGAGCCAGCACTGGAAGGAGGCACAGTGGAAGGATAACTGGTGTTGCCTGTGCCCTGGACTGTTTGCTGCCCAATCCTACCTGCCCTTGGTGGTTGGAGGTGAGGTGGCGCAGAGTCAATTCCGGGAGCAGGTGAAAAGCACTCCATCAAGCTCATCTGAGCACTATTTTAAGCTCCTTTAATACTCTCAACCCCGTTGGTCCCAAGAAAACGTCTCTTCTAAATAACAGTTCCTGATTGGCTGACATTACACCAGACAATCCTTGGTCTCTCAGGCAGTCTTCAATTAGGTCGTTCTGCAGGACATGATTTTTTTTTTTTTTTTTTTTTTTTTTTTTTTGAGGCTGCAAGCCCTGGCATTTACATAGAGGCAGGTTCCAACATTCCTGCTACAAACTGGGAGTCATGACTCAGTAGGACCCAGAGGCTAATGCAGTAGTTCTCAACCTGTGGGTCACAAAAGCACAGGGATTGCATATCAGATACCCCATATACTAAATATGTACATTATGATTCATAACAATAGCAAAATTACACTTATGAAGTAGCAATGAAATAATTTCATGGTTAGGGATCATTACAACATGAGGAACTATATTAAAGAGTCATAGTATTAGGAAAGTTGAGAGCCACTTCATAGCCACTTATGGGCTTCTGTATAAATGGGACCATAGAAGAAGTAAATCACCTTTTGTGCCTCACAGTAAATCCATATTTACAATATCTGTTGGAAGGAGGATAATTTAAGGTCCTGTGTCATTATTTAGCTACGTGAATAGATAAATGAACAAATTAATTTGAATTTTAGTGGTTATGTCTTATACTTGGCTTGCAAAATGTGGCAATTCTATAGATAACAGTATTTTGATATTAGAGAAAGCACAAAGCAAGAGTTAGATATTCCAGGTTCATCTTACGGACCATAAAACTCCCATTTGGCTGCTAGAATTGATCTTAAGGCCCAATTGGATAGCAATAACCAGAAGTTGAAAAAAAAAATTCATGCTCATCAAGTTCATGGAAATTCCCTTGGCTTTGCCCATTTCCTATCACTTCTCGATTTTTAGCATTCACTCTTCACATTTAATAACATTCTTGGACACTATCTATGAACCACTTCAGGGGATGCCAATAGTTTGGTCCACCCGTCAGCTGTTTCCAAGGGAACTCCTGGACCCGGAAGTCCTGGCTCACAGTCTCTTATTCTGCCCACTGCACTTTACATAGACTCATATCATCAAGTAGCAACACTGGGAAAGAATTTGGGATTATTACCAACCCTTGACTGAATAAAACAGTCGTCTTAATGTCTCAATGCAAATCTGTTTTTCTCCCTAATCTGAATTAGTGAGTCACTTTTATCACATCAGATCTACTTTGACAATAATATTCTTAGGGTTCACATTAGAATATGATATATTATCTTAAGTTAGAATATGGCACAAGAGTGGGAAACTTTTAGCCCTGTAGTATGTTCTCCTCGAGGGGAAAAAAAATTCCCTTTGTCATCAGTTAAGGTTATTAAAAATAATCAAGCAGAAAAAAAAATCTTGTTAAATTGGAAAATAAAAGTGTCACCCGAGGTAAATGAAGTGACTTAGACTGGGCTATTAACTGCCTTCTGTTTGGGGGCCTGTGAGTGGTTGCTACACAAAAGAAGTTGCCAACTACCATGGTTTTCATCTGTGACTGGAATATGCTGATAAAATGCACTCATATTTTCTTTTCTTTCTTGGGTTATTGGTGTAATTCTGCCCCATTTGTAGTGGAGTTTGAACCAAATCTATAAAGTCACTTATTATAAAGAAACCAGGCCTACGAAACAGGAACTTAACTACGCTGATAAAACACAGTTTGCTCAAAGTACATGTGAGGCATGGAGTGAAGATTTCATTTGTGTGCTGTGCAGAAAATTTAGTAAGCAGAAGAGCAAGTTTGTATTGTCTTGTCTATGAATGACTATTCATAAGTACAAATTAATATGTATTAAAATAAACTAAGCACTTCAGTGTAAATATGGCTATTGTAAATAATGACCCTTTATTATCTTCTCCTTGCCCTAATACCTTTCAAATTTTAATCACCACTGTAAAGTAACAGCCTCAATTTGCCAAGAGTGTATTAAAAATAAATATCCATTTATGAGTCCAAGTTATGCTTTACAAATTGCTCACCACCTAAAAGGCTTTTGTCGGTAGGATGGACGAGTACTAATTGAGAGGGAGGGGGGAACCCATGATTCAGTTTCTCTATTGTCAGCAATGGAAAATCCATGGCTGACGGACAATACAAGGAACTAAACCCTGCTATGTCCTGTCTGTGCCAAGGGTGGTGACATTTCTTTGTGAGGAAAACCAACTTCTAGGATGGTTTCTATGAAAGACGATTCAAAGGATGATGGGAATTTTTTGTTGCAAAAACATCTCTCTTGTCAAGACACTAAGACATTTGGAATACTACTTTTGAGTTCCCTTTTTCTGAGGCCCCCCCACCCCCTGGAAGTGAACAAAAAGTACCCAATAGTCCTGGGAAAGGGAGCACCAAAGCAAAATAATTTTTTAATACATTGTAAAAATTTTAAAATTTGTAAATTTTATAAATCTTTACAAAACCAATAATGGAAACTGGTTTCACAAAAGCCAAACTAGCAATTATTTCTCACTGAAAATTTACCTTCTCTTTTCCTAATATAACTACACAATATATATATATATATATATATGTGTGTGTGTGTGTGTGTGTGTGTGTGCATACACACACACACACATATATAATATCAATAGATAATAAGTTCTCCAGTCTGGCACTTTAAGTTCCCAATTCTCTAGTCCGGTATGGGTGAGAACTATCCCCTGAAGTGGAAGATCAAGGCCGTAGTCATAGGCTGCAGCTCAGAAAAGGATGAGAAGATGAAGAGCTATACAAAGTTCCATTGGAGCCAAAGCTGTGACCAACAACAAGGAGACAAGCATGCCTGCCTCACAGGCTCCCGGAGTGCACACCGTACACTGGTGTCACAATGATGATCACACAGAGTGTTGGGACACATGGGAGCCAGTGACTGATACAACACAGAGGCTTACATGGTATATAAGGAAACATATAATATGAGGAGATTCTCCCCAAATATTTCCAAACAGTGCAGCTACCTAAAGAGGATTTAGAACTAAAGTCTTAGACTGTATTCCGATAAGAGATAGATGCTGGCTGCGCCATTAGGTCTTTGTCATAAGACAGGACATGGTTGGGGTCAGACTGACCTGGAAGTCCTGACTGGCTACCACAAAAGCTTGCCTTATGATTAAAATAGAAACTAAATGCTTACTTCACCAGTAATCATAATAGTTAATTTTTATAGAAACCAATAATGAAAACCAACAAAGCCAAGCTAGCAATTTTTTATCACTGAAATTTACCTTTCCCCCTTTTTTAAATATACCTTCATACTCTCTCTTTCCCTCCCTCCCTCCCTCTCTCTCTCTCTTTCTCTCTCTCAATATATCACTAAATACATCAACATAGACATACTGACCAGCCTTGTTTATTAACATAACTAATAGAGTAATTTACATAGATCAAGCATATCTTTATCTTGTCCATTTTCTTCTGGTTTTGTGTATGTATGTGCTCCTGTGTGTTCCTGTACATGAGCTCATGGACGACAATGCTGGGTGTCAGTCAGGCTCCATCCACCATTTTTTTCTTTTTTATGTTTGGAACTGGATTTCTCACTGTCTTAAAACTCCCCCAAATGTTTCCAAGGTTGGGAGTCTTAGTGTCTCATTTTTCATTTTATTTACACGTAAACTAGAGCTCTAAGAGTCTGACTCCTTCCCTTAAAACAAGAAGAGAGTTTGAGCCTATGGCTCTAAGTTCTCAGGATCTCCTTAAAATATGTAGTTAGGCAGACAGGAGTCTTATTAGTTACATCCTTCAAAAAGCCAGGCTGGGGTTCCCCTTTTACCAGCCAAGATGTCTGCCCATGAGTTCTCCACAGGTGTCCAACATCCAAGGCCATTGCCCGTGCTTCTTAAATGCTCTGACACATTTCTGAAATAAAACCAGGGGTGGGGAGAGTGTGTGTGGAGGGCAGGGTTCCATGTTACAGAGTGTTCAGCACATCAGTTGGGCTGAGTGTGAGACAGAGCTCCTGTCTTTCGGCCTCAGGAACTCTGGGGCTTGCCCTCATTCCAGGCTGCTCAGGACAGGCCTTTAAGCAGCAAGAGACAAAACTCTTCTGCCCTCTGGCAGAACCCACTTTATGAGGTCCAAGAACAGATAGCAAGGATGCCTCTGTCGAAATCCACTTTTTTGTAAAATTTTGCCTTTCCCCGCTCCCTGTCCTCCTCTGAACTGTCGAGTCTAGAACACCATAAGCACTAGGCATTGGTGGCTCTCACATTTCATGGCTAGAGGCCAGGTCTCTTTGCTCCTCTAAGCCACTGACCATCTGCATTCCACACACTCTCCGCCTGGGAAAGAGTTTTAGCTCAGTATCCACCTCACAATGTTCTTGTTCCTAATATTATGTTGTCTCCTTTGCTAGATTCCTCTTGGATAGAATTAACAGTAAGACCCTCCATGATCCATATCTGCCCCTATTTTCTTCCATCTAAAATTCTCCCTAGGTGATCTTGCCCAGCACAATGGCTTTAAATATATTTGCATAGCTTGCATTTGCATAGCTGGAATTTGCATAGCTTGTATTTGCATATCTGACCTGAACTTGTTCTCCAACCTCAGAATTCTTCTTCCCAGCTGACAATTTTGCATTCCTGGGTTTGAGACTTGCACTCTAATTATGGCTTCAACAGGATCCTGATTCCCACCCTTAAACTGCACCTCCTGCCGTTGACTCCATTTGGATATTACTTAAGTTGTGCAAGTTCCAACCCTGAACTAGTTTTGACTGTTTCTTATGCTGGCTGCCTAAGTCCCATTGGTCCTATTTTTACAGTATGTTTTTCCATTGCTGGCAGGTAGGGTCCCAGTTCATGCCTATTCCACCCAGCTTGCTATAGTGGTTTCCACATATCATATTCCTCCTTAAAGAGACGCTATCCCATCCCACAGACCTATGATTCAAGATCAGGAGAGTCTTATAATAACCTGATATATCTTTGATCTGTTTCTTTGCTACACTTTTTTTTTTTCTTGAAAAGTAGAATACAAACATTTAAAAATAGTTTTTTTTTCTATTTTCTGAATTACTATGCTTACATGGAAATCATTACAGATTCATGCTGAATTAAGAAATTAATTTATTCTGGTTAGAAATAAGTGTTGTCTCAGTTTGCTTTTAATTACTGTGATACACATCATGGCCAAAGCAACTTGGGGAGAAAGGGGTGTATTTTGAACTTACACTTTACAATTCATCACAAAGGGCAATCAGGGCAGGGATCTGAAAATAAGAACTAAAGCAGAGACCAGTGGAGACTGCTGCTACTTAGCACCTTCTGTTCAGCTTTTTCAGCTTGCTTTCTGATACAACCAGGACCACCTGCCTAAGCATGGTGCCACCCACAGTGGGCTGGACCATTTTACATCAATCATTAGGCAAGAAGATGCCCTCACAAATGTGCCTACAGGTCAACCTTAGAGAGGTATTTTCTCAAGTGTGTGTGTGTGTGTGTGTGTGTGTGTGTGTGTGTGTGTGTTGGGAATATGTCTTGTCTTTGATTTATCAAAGGCTGCTTGCATAGAAGGTTGGTCGATATCTTTAGAAAGTTAGTATGTGGTTTTTCTCTGCAACTTTTTTGGCCATCGTGACCCCAAATGAAAGGAATATATATATATATATATATACATATATTAAAAGGAGGAGGTTATGTTGTAAGACATATTGTTGTAAAAGGGGGGTGGGAAGTATACTAGTCAGTTTCTGTTGTTATGGCAAAAGCAACACGGGGTTGGAGAGGTTCATTTAATCTTATACTCTTAGGTGACAGTCTATCACTGAGGGAAATCAGTTCCGGAACTGAGGGATGACAACTGAAAGCAGAAGCCATGAAGGAATGTTCCTTCCTGGCTTCCTCTTGACTTACTCATAGCCTCCCGCCCAGCTTGTTTCCTTAAACAGCCCAGGCCTGACTGTCTAGAGATGGTCCCGTCCACAGCAGGCCAGGCCCTCAAACATGAATCATCACCAAGACAGTTGCACACAGTAGCCGTAGGCCAATCTGATCTGAGCAATCCTTCAGCTGAGATCCCCTGAGCTTCCTGTAGGCTGTGTCCAATGGACAGCTGAAGCTAACAAGGACAGGAAGCAAAATCCCACTCCTTTTGGCCCACCACAATTTTGATGAAGTCCTGAGAAAGAAACAAAGAGACTTAGAAGCAAATATGCTGGAGCCTCTTCCACATCTCCTTACCTCCCCCAGTGGAGATCACACCACTTCTGGGAGGACAGGCCATTCCTTCTGTTTGCAAGACTCAGAAGATACGGGACCAATCCACCCTGTTCCCATCAATCTACGCAGCAGAATGCAAGTGCTGCTAACATGACATTGTTGGAATGAGTATCCTAAAACATCCCATGGCTCCTCACACCTTCCAAACTACTTAGAAGGCCTGACATGCCTTGTGGAGGGAAAAGCAAGCAGGGCGATGGTTACTTCTGGCTAGTGAGATTTCGGAGCATCAGACTCATTATTGTGGCCTTTTGAACAAGTTGCTTGAGCTGAATCCCGATGGAAAATAACTTCCTATCTGAGCTAGGGAGAGCATATGCAAAGACTGATGTGTCCCTAAGTCACCCGAGAAGAAAGGATGGGGCCCAAGGATACCTGCTATAGGTTTCATCAGAGGATGCCAGCAAGAAGATTAACCATTCACAATTAGACCAGTTTAACAATTAGAGCATTGCCACAGAAGTTACAGTTCATGTGCTAACTGAATATTTCCTCCTTCAGCTCATAAAATTCCAAGTGTATATGACTTTCACCATGGACCTCAAGGGGTACCTCAAGGGTACCGCATGGCGTGAGGTGTCTTGTAATAACATAGGTTGCATGTTAGTGGCCATTTGTATACATTATTGGTAAGTCACAGACAAGCCTGTGAGTTAGGTAGTTTGCATCTTTCCCTCATACTATGCTCCTTGCTTTCCGTTGACAAACTTAGTCCAGTATGTTGGTTTGTATACTGACTGACAGGTGGACATATCAACACTCCAGTTTCTTAATAGGACGGCAATAGCTTTGGTTGAGCATGAGCAGAGACGATTGCTTTTCCATATTACACTAGTAGAAGGGAAGCCCAAGGCAAGAAACTCTAAAAGCTTGATACTCAGAACAAGGCCTTGGCATCAAGGCCACACACTTTGTGACTAAACACTAAGCATTCATTCAGCATCTATGAAATGAATTTAAGTTTACAAAGCTTTAAAAGAAAATTAACAAAATCCCTAGCTTTCTACGAGGGGCAAACCAGAGTTTCGCTTAATTTGTTGCTCATCGTTGGGGCCTATAAACTCAAATACTTATTAACACTGTAAATATGCCTTTTTACTGGCTGTCTGACAGCTCCCATGCTTTCTGCACTGTCTCCTTAAACATTTATGAGTGCTCATGAATATGCAAATGTACAATATAATGTCTGCAAATGGTTGCAAGTACAAATGCTATGTTAATATTTCATACAGTGATGGGGGCAAATCAACAATCATAAATTTTGAACAAATATGCTGCTTCTTTAATAACTAATGAGGCCGTACTCAGAGTATAAGATTTGGCATTTAAGACTAAAAATGGTGGTACATGACAGTCCACCACTCAATGCTATGACTTCTAAAATTTCTGTAGGTTGAAGTCCTTCCAGGGTGACTTTTGCTAGGAAGTGAACAAATACATTTGAGAAGAGTCAGCTCTTAATACGTATTTGAAAGACAAATCCTGACTACTTGCCAGGAAGTAAAGTAACTTGTAAGAGGAAGACACCTGCTCAAAAGTGGGCTAATCTGGGGCTCTCCCCCCCACCCCTGGGAGAGCTGATGAAGGAGCAATCAGCAAAGGAAAGGGTAAATGTCTAATGGAAACAGAGATGCAGACACTGAAGCCATTGAGAGGTTAGTATCTTTTGCCTGCTGTGGAATCCTAAGGGTACCAATGATTTGACATTAGTGGTGAGGCCTGCCTTGGGGCTCTGCGCTTAGAGTACAAGACTCCAGGTGTAGGTTTCCAGGGAGGTGGCTCAGAAGTAAAAATGCTTTCACAAACCTGATGATCTGAGCTTGACCCTTGTGACCCAACTCCAACTGATTGGCTATGACCTATGTACATAGCTGTGGCCTTCTGCTCTCTCTCTCTTTTTCTTTCTCTCTCTCTCTCTCTCTCTCTCTCTCTCTCTCTCTCTCTCTCTCTCTCTC
>JADRCD010232287.1:37589-48067 GCA_019843815.1 Montemys delectorum
TATATATATATATATATATATATATATATATATCTGAGATATATATACCTGAGAGAGAATGAGAGAGAATGAGAGAGAAAGAGAGAGCAAGCTCCCATCAGATTAGCCTATAGCCAAGCCTGTGGAGCATTAAGAGAAAAACAAACAAAACAAAACAAAACAAAACAAAACAAAACAAAACAAAACTCTATTTTATTTACATGTTACCTGTTGGAGGGGAAAATAGAATAAAATTGATTAGTTAAAGGCATGAAAGCTGGAATTTGTCATTATGTACAAAACAGTCTTATGCTTCACTTCTAAAAGTGGGCTCTTAGTTATTGGCACATACAGATGAATGTGCTTTTATCTTCTTTCATTCAGGTTCTGGGGTTGGTTATTCCAATTCTCTTCATTAGTCAGATCCCCATCCAAGTTAGAAGCAGAATACTTAGGGGTCAGTAGTAGTCTCTCAGATGCTATGTTTTATGCTGCGGTAGCGAATATTAAAACACCCCTTAATGAAGATCCTCACTGTAATGATATGTTCAGTATCTTAATCATGGAAACAAGAACAAGAATCTACAGCTGTGATACACTGGCATACACACATGCATGCACACACACACACACACACACACACACACACACATACACACCTTTGGGGATAGGGGTTGGTGTAGCAAGGAGAGTAATATGTTCCAAGATTACATACTGATGAACCACTTTTTTCTGTGTCAATGTGGTTTTGAGCAAGCAAGCCCCTTTCCCTTTTGAACCCGTTTCCTCCCAGTGCCTAAAAAAAGTAACACAGAGCTAGCCCCTAGCCTACAAGAAGACACCACATCCCCACCCTACCACTTCCAAGCTTGATATGATACTTATGAATCAAAATAAATAAATAAAATTTGTACATTGAAGTGTTAAGTTTATACTAGATAAAAGAAAGATTGCTGTTTTGGCAATTACCCATTCCCCAACTTCGAAACTAATCAAAGTGTAACCAGTTTTGTTTTCTGTTCATCTGCATGCACTCTTTTCCTAGTACTGTATCTCATCTGCACTTAAACACCCCAGTCCATAGCCATTTTGAAACAAATTGGCAACATCAGAGTGTTCCACCTGTAAGTGTTTCGGAATATATCTCTGAAAGAAACAACATTTCCAAAAACATAGCCCCGGTTCCATTATCCCATCTGAAAAATCAGCAATTTCATAACATCATCAAATATTCTTTGTTCAAATTTTAATGTCTCATGACTTTTTAAAGATAGATTGCTTGTTCAAGTCATTCCGGTGAGGTCAGAGCAGATATGTCTAATGCAGGGATTTTTTTCTGCTGATCCAGCAGTGACTTCGGCCTTTTTCAACAGAGCTCAGCAGGAGACCTTGCTGCACAGGTCAGAACTACCACACAGAGGAACTGAAACCAATTTGCTATTGCTGGACTGGCCTTCCTCGGAAGCCCACTCTGGCCAAGACATCCTGCATAATCAGGGAGTCACCAGTGGGAAGCTGATAAAAAGCTTGTGTTCTTTTCTGCTTTGATTGATTCTTTTTTTTAAAGAATACTTTCTGAACTACTTATATTTTAAAAATCAAGGCTTGTATGCAGATCATCAGGGCTCTGCAGGATCTGAATCAAAGCTTTGTCACTTACAAGCTACATGGCCTGAAAATTATTTTGATCCCATTGAATTGTAGCTGACCCATCTGTTAAATAGAAGCCTAGTTTAAAAGACTGTGGTGAAGATCAGTAGAAATAACTTAAGTAACTGATACATATTACAAACAATTGATGGTCAGAGAAATTAGCTGCCATAGGCCAGGTGTGGTAGAACAAGCCTGTAATCTCAGTGCTCCAGAGGCAAAGGCAGATGGATCTCTATGAGTATAGAGCCAGCCTTGTCTATACAGTGATTTCCAGGACAGTAAGAGCTATATAGTGAGACCCTGTCCCAGGACATCAGATTGGAGACAAGATGATAAAAAGTTTAAAGTCATCCTTGACTTCACACATAGTCCAAGGTCAGTCTAAGATAGAGTGATACAGAGATATATAGAGACATAGAGATATATAGAGATATAGTTAGATAGATTAGATAGATAGATAGATAGATAGATAGATAGATAGATAGATAGATAAAACAATTTATCAAATGAATCTAGAGAAAGGCCACAAGTCTGTTGTCAGAAGAACTACCTTGGGACTATCAAGATTGAGGCAAATGAGGGCTGTAACATCCTTTGAAGATATCCTGAAGCTAAAGAGACCAGAATTCAGAAAAAACAAAAACAAAACATTGTCACAATAAGATATTTAAAAATACTGGTGAAGTAGAGAATATGTGCCACCTTCAGAGGTATTTTTTCATCAAGTAGAGACCAAAAGGCAAGGTGAATCTTAAATAGTACAAGCCACACATGTAGAGTGGGGTGGGTAACATGTCTCATCCAGATAATGGTTTTTCAGATCCTGTCTGAAGCAAATTTTGCATCTTTTTTTTTTAGCTCTTTATCACATTTTTACATTTATAAGACCCCCCTAAATAGAATTTGGTGCTGTTGGGGTCCGAAATGAAATTTTGTTCATGCTCTAGAGCTTCTGTCTTGAGATTCCATTAGCAGTGGCATGGTGACATGGCTTGCACGTCACCATGCTTGGTCTGTTTCCCACATCATCCACAGTCATCCTGGACAGGCTCAACACACAACTCTGTCTCTTAAACCAAACATGCAGTCTGAACAAGTAGGTCTCTATGTGTCACTTGAACAGCACAGATAGGCAACTGAGATGGGTCATGGCAAAGACAAACCTATCTATCTGGAACTGAAAACAGATTGCTTTTGAAGGTAAGGGGCCTGTTTTGGTTAGGGTTACTATTGCTGTGATGAAACACCATGACCAGAAAGTCAGCTGGAGAGAAAGGGGATTATTTGACTTACCTTCACATCATAATCTATCACTGAAGGAAGCCAGGACAGGAACTCATACAGGGCAGGTACCTGGAGGCAGGAGCTGATGCGGAGGCCATGGAGGGATGCAACTTACTGGCTTGCTCCCCATGGCTTTCTTAGCTTGCTTTCTTACAGAACACAGGACCACCATTCCAGGAATGGTACCACTCACAATGGTCTCAGATTCCTAATTAAGAAAATGTTCTATAGGTTTGCCTACAGCCTGATCTAATGAAGCCATGTTCTTAATTGTGGTTCACTCCTCTCAGCTGATTTTAGTTTATGTTAAGTTGGCCTAAAACTATCCAGAACAGTATCTAAGATAAGAGAAAGCTGAGCCATGGAAAGCCAGGGAGCTCGCCCATTTATATAGATGTTAGTACCTTTTATTCCCTTTAAAGATGCTGTTTGGGACTCTGGACTGATATAAGAGCTGGTGACAGTAGGAAAAGATGGAGCTATGCAGTTTTTCACATTGGAGAAAGAAAGAAGACAAGTGGAAGCTCCCAAATGCCGTGAACAGAAAACTATGACATTTTATAAGGCATAGCCTGGGAATTTACCTGGGAGTTGCGGTGAGGAATAATCATTGGCCATCAGCTCAACAGGTTCTAGATTCATCAAGAAGACAAAACTCTGGATGCACCTGAGAGGAATTATCTAGATTAGATTAACTGCCATGGGAAGACCCAACTATTTCAGGGGCTGGTGTCCTAGACTAAATAGAAAGAGAACCGTGAGCTGAATCCTAGTGTTCATTGCTTTGCTTCCTGCCTGTAGATGCAATTTGACCAGCTGGCTCGTGCTCCACACACCATGACCTCTCTCCTAAAATGAATAAATATACCCTTGAATTGTTAGCAAGAAAAGAAGCCCACTTTCCTCACTCAGGTCACATTTGTGAGCGTTATCACAGCAACTGTCAACTGATACAAGGGGTGTGCTCAGAATTACCATAGACTTTAATGAAACTCACCTTCGGAAAAGCCATTCCTGCCCTTTGCCTTGATGAAGGCTCAGTGTAAATCTCTAGAGCTGTGAACTCAGAGGTAATTTTCCTGAAAGTATCCCCAGCTTGCTTTCTGCTCCTTCCCTCTCCCAGAAGAGGAAGGAACCAAACTAAACCAAAACAAAACAAAAACCAAGATTAGGAAATCATAACACAAAAGATCATCTCTCTTCTCTTCTCTTCTCTTCTCTTCTCTTCTCTTCTCTTCTCTTCTCGTCTCGTCTCGTCTCGTCTCGCCTCGCCTCGCCTCGCCTCGCCTCGCCTCTCCTCTCCTCTCCTCTCCTCTCCTCTCCTCTCCTCTCCTCTCCTCTTCTCTTCTCTTCTCTTCTCTTCTCTTCTCTTTGATTCTCCATTTAATCTCCAGTCTTTGCTCTGCTTCCATGGTGGGGCACCAGTCAATCATTAAGTTTGAAATTTTGGGTCAGGTTGCTTAATTCTCACTCTCTCGCTCTCTCACTCTCCTTCTCCCTCCTTTCCCTCTCTGTGTCTATAGGTACATGTGCCTGTGTGTGTTCAGATGTATATGTTTTGTGTGTGAATGCTTATAGAGGTCAGAGGTCCACATCATATACCCTCAATCATTTCTCTGCCTTATATTTTTTGAGACAGAAACTCTCAGTTAACCTGATTTGGTTAGAGTGTCTTTGGGATTCTGTCTCCACGTCCCCAGTGCTAGGACTAACATATCCATTAACACACACAGCTCTTTTATGTGGGGGCTGGGACCAAACTCTGGTCCTCAAGCTTGCACTGCAAGCACATTGCTGACTGACCAGTCAATGCAGCCCCTTAAGTTTCTTACCCCTTCTCTACTCTATGAAGCATCACCTTGTCTTGCCCCACAGAGACTGAGAAACTTTCTCTGTCGCTAGACTGTTGTGTGCCTTGTAGATGAGGCATTTCCCTCTTTGTAAAGAAAACTAAGCATTCTGACAATCCACAGTGCAAAACAGAATAGAAACTGTGAATCTTCTCCTCTCACTGGAGCCAAGAAGGAGACTTTTCCTCCAAGACCATAGTCCAGAGACTTCTACTCTGACTTCAAGCCAGACAAAGGCTCTGGGAGCCAGGATGGTGCCCAATTTGTTCTATTCCATCTGAACTTACCATAAGGTATATTAGCAGTTCAAGAAAAAAATAGAATAAAATTAAAAAATGATGCCATGTCCTAAGTTCTTGCCTATGAGTGAACTAGGAGGCAATTGTAAAAAGTAGAATCCAGAGGCTCATATGAATCCACATGCCCAAATGGTCAAGATGTCCACTCTCCTAGCCTATCCTAACAGTATCCTCCTGTTCCCTGAAGGGCCAGCTTTTTTCACCTGTTTTTCCCAAGCTGCCTCTCTAGACACAGAGTCTGCAGTGACCATGGTTACAAACCTGTCTCCTCTGCACCTAGGAGCCTTCCTCGGATGACGCTATTTAAATTCATTGAGCTGGTTGCCTCATTTGTAAAGAAGGACTAATAATGACTCCCTCGGTGGGTAATTATAAATGTTAAACTGCAACATGAGAAGTTATTAATTAATTACAGACATTATAATTTATAACAATGATAACAGTAAGACAGATCATTTAGCACCTAACATACTAAAGAGTGACACCCAAAACATTGAGTGAAAATCAGGCCATGGGCACCATCGGGACAAACAATCATCCTGGTCCTACTAGCAAAGGTCCTGCTGTGTCCCACATTAAAGCTTTGGTTGCTAGGTTGAGGGTTTCGGAGTGAGGCTAGAGGGGGAAGATTTGGTGGTGTCTGCAGAGCAGGTGAAGTACTTGTCAGGCTTACATGCCACCAAAAGGGGAACTCATAAAGTATCTCAATGCCAAATTTTCTTGATGCAAGATTAACTATTAACCTTACATCTATTACTGGGCTTATCATGGTATCAGCACATGATGTGTTCTCACTAGATGACAAGTGAATGACTAAAGGTTGATACCAGGTCATGTGCTGTGACTTCTCCAATAATAAGGCCAGTTATCTGAAGTCCTAAAGAGTTGCTGTTTGAGTGCCAGACACAGGATACTACGTATTGTTCCTATGTATCATTCACACTCCAATACCTTTTAAAAAGTTATTTGTGATGGTTTAAGATATAAAAGTAACAAGGAGTTGGGAATCTTATTAGGTCAAAGGTAATAATAAAAGGGTTTATTAATAATATGTGGTGTGCCATGTTATGAGGAGTCACCTTTACAAAGAATGGAGTCTTGTGACAACCAAAACAAAAAGGGAAAGTTATTTTTTTCTTTTTTTGCACACATTTGGCTGGATTCTTGAATGTAAGGAAGCATATGGGGCACCTGGATTTTTCCTCTGACACGAACTGATTTCCTGACTACTATTTGAGAAATACTGAACACCATGAGCTCACCTTCTTCCCCCTCCCCATCTTTGTTCTGACCACTGAGCCATCTCATCAGTGTGCCTTGGGCCCCAGCTACAGAAGTTTGGCTTTGCTCAAATCATTTCTTCTAACTCGGAGTTTTTAAGGTTTTTAAGAGGGAGTGCATAGCTCCTCGGAGGGCCTCTGTTACTATATTTTTTTCATAGCACAATTCAAATTTACCCTTCCTTGTAGGTAGGCTAGGTATTCTCAGTTGGCTGGGACTGATACACCCCCCCACACACACACTCACAATGCACACATGCACACACACACAAGCTATACCACCTGTAACCATGAGTTATGGTCACTTAGCAATCAATTCAGGGGCATTGACCCTTGTGGTTTGATTTGCTGATTTTTGAAGACAAGGCAGCCTTTTGTTTGGATCATCCCTCTTTTGTAGACTGCCACAGCTCCAGGGCAAATTTGGGTTACCTTCCTATGAGGAAGAAAACATTGTTATAGGAATAGCAAAGGTATTCTAGGGCTCCACAATGACACCCTTTTTTTTATTCAGGCAGACAACCCCTCCTTCAAGGATACATAACTAAGGGAGTAGAGTGTGGGATGGATTTGACTCTATTTATCCCCTTCTACCTACGCTGTTAGGCTAACATACTTGTACACACTATAGTACCTTGCGTACTATATGGCCACTATTGCTCTGGATAAGGTTCGAACAGCAATTCCTCAACCTGGGCTCACATGAAGAGGAGATAACATGAAACCCTCCTTAGTTCTTCCCAGTGAAATTTGAATTTCTTTTTTTCAAGCTCAACTAACCTTCTGTTTGGCACGCAACTTCTTACCATGACACTTTGCTTGCCCAATTAACTCCTATGGTTATGAGACTTCCATTTGAATATTTTTAAAGACCTTTTTTTAAAAAAAGATTTATTTATTTTATGTATATGAGCACACTGTAGCTGTCTTCAGACACACCAGTAGGGAGCCTCAGATCCCATTACAGATGGTTGTGAGCCACCCTGTGGTTGCTGGCAATTAAACTCCGGACCTCTGGAAGAGCAGCCAGTGCTCTTAACCACTGAGCCATCTCTCCAGCCCTCTCTAAAGACTTTTAATTGCCCCTTTCCCACTCTCAAATTAATGCTCTGTTAGGTCAGTAAGCAACTGTGCATTGGAAAGTTTAAAGAGATCCTGCCATTTTCTTCAGTAGTCTAACTTCTGACAATGGTCAAAAGAATTGCAACTGTGCCGAAATTCTTTCTGCTCATCAGTATGGTAGATCAGGACTCCCAAGATGGAGACAGAGTTGTGTTTTATGGGGTAGAAACTGGAGTCAAGTGTAGACAGGACATGTGGTTGATTGTTGAGTCAAGGTTTCTTTCTGTCTTTCTGTCTTTCTGACTTTCTGACTTTCTGACTTCCTTTCTTCTTTTCTTCCTTCCTTCCTTTCTTTCTTTCTTTCTTTCTTTCTTTCTTTCTTTCTTTCTTTCTTTCTTTCTTTCTTTCTTTCTTTCATTCCTTCCTTCCTTCCTTCTTAATTTCTTTCTTTCTCAATTTCTTTCTTTCTTTCTCTCTCTCTCAGAAGAGTATGTCCCTTAACTGGCCAGCTAACTAGAAAAAAGTCATAGAGTAAGCTTGGAGTGTTCTGCTTGGAGAAAGGTTAAAAGAACTCAGGGTTGGATTGCATTCTGCTCACTGAGACTTAGAATGTGTAGCTAAATTTTTCTGAAATAGTGGCAACTATGAAATTAGGGAGTCGCTCACTCAGAGCCAAACTGGGAGGAGTGTGATTTAAAGTCTGCAGCTGATGTGTGCCCAATCTCAGAAGTCATGGGAATGAGTACATAGCTATCAAAGAATGTCATCCTTCTTATGGCTTAGGTCTGGAATCATTTATTTGATGAGTCCTTGGACCACAGCTAATGATATTCTTTTCAGAAGTTATAGAACCTTCAAGACCCGTGACAAAGCTAGTAAATGTAGGGACAGGTTTCTGAGGGTCATAATCTGCACTACTTCTGCTGCAGGCTTCTGTTTCTCTATTCATCTTGATGTGAGCAACTTCCATCGCATGATAATTCTACCTGGACTTCTTCCATGCCTTCCCCACAGGGCAGGCTGAAACTGTGACCCCAAATCAACCTTTCTTGCCTTAATTTTGTTTTTGTTATTTTTGTCATGACAACAAGAAAAGGAACTAATAGTTCCTTCAATATCATTTTAGGTTTTTCTCAACTAAGGAAAAAGAGTCTAGCTAAGGGATGAGAGTTCCAAGTTCAGTGAGTTGAAAGGATGGGCATAGAGTTTTAAAGGAAAACACCCCAGCTTACCTCTGATTTCTATACATGCATATCTGGGTGAATACACACTTACATGCACAAACATAGTTATATACCACTTGTAATCACATGAACACACACATACACACAGATAAAACAATGAAAATGTAAAAGGAAGAAAGAGAGAAGGAAAGGGGAGGGGAGGGGAGGGGGAGGGGGAGAGAAGGGAGGGGAGGGGAAGGGAAGGAATAAAAAATATTCAGTTAAAAAGTGATTCTATTCCAAATACTTCATTCATTCATGTGTATTCATAGACAACATTATGCCTCAATGTCAAAATACTCTGGATGGAAATTTTATTGACACTTCAATTTTGCCCAGTTTTTACTTCCAGCAGCTGTGCACGGGAGAGCTGAGAACAGTTCAACACTTGATAAACCCTTACTTTAAACATTTAAGCCAGAACACAGCTGGCATAGCTTGAGCTTTCATTGATATTTAGCATTCTTGTACAATTTGGTGGAGATTTTTCTAGAATAATAACTACAGGACAGACATCCTTGATCTGATTTAACATTCTGTCCCCGGAGACTCTAAAGCTCTGACACTATTCCTTAGTAACTTGTAAAGGTCACTGGTAGCATCAGGGTCACCTGCCCTAGAATCCCTAGGGGAAGGGGGCAAGATAACGAAGAGTTTGAGAGTCTGAGGTCACCACTTCCGTGACTATCTTGATTGGGAATACTTTATATTCTACCATTAATATTGCCATCAGCACAGGTGTAAATCTACCTCCGGGTCTCTGGCAACACGGAAGGAACAGTTTATATTTTCCCTAACAGATTATTTAGAAAAATACAGGCATATAGTTTCAGTTCAGAAAGCCCTCCTTAAACAAAGAACTGTAGTGTGTGTCTTTGAAGAGCTTGCTGCAGAATGAAATGTGTTAAAAGGAAATCTATTTTATTTAACTTTGTTGGAAGCTCCACAATCTCATCACAGGAACCCCTCATTCTTAGAAAGGGTACTGGGATTTTAATTGTATTTTCCCACTCTCTCCCCTTCTATTGTTGGATTCTATTTGTATCGCAGATATTGAGTTTTTGGTTCAAGTACATTCTTCTTAATAAAATAGATGTGCCTGAGTTTTCTAAATCCCCCAAAATCCTGCTCAGATAAAAATCTGTTTGCTTACTAAATATCTATTTTCTTTGTTGTTGCTACTCTCTACAAAAGATAGCTCATGGCAGGGTGAGCCTGTGGCAAATGTCAAAGAAAATAGACAGAGGTCAAGGGAGTCGCTCCATTGAACAGACTGGCTCCTTTTAAATTGACCAAAACAACAGCAAACATTCACATCTTTAATCTTAAGGCAGGGGTTTGCAGTGCTGGAGCTGGTGACAAATAAGGGTTAGTTAAAGAAAATGGTAGCATTTGTCAAAATCTTTCCTTTCTGTAGGGATTGGAGCAAGTGCAACCAGCATAATTTAGTAGAATTAATAATCTGCTGTTATTTCTGTTGTTGGTTGTTTTTGAGATATAATCTCACTATGTAGCCCAGGCTAGACTGCAAGTCTCACCTTCCTTTCTTCAGACTTCTCAGAGTGGTATGATGACAGGCAGGCATGTGCCACCATACCTGACTTTATTTTCCATTCATTTTTAAAGGGGGCTTTCATTTTTTTCTATAATGTAACCAAGTTACATGACTGTGCCTGGCACAGTGGTTTTTACCCCTTACTACTGTCACCCAGCAAACAACAAACAGGAATTTCCTACCATTCTGTTTTAAATATCTTCCTTTGGGCTGGCAGTGGCTTCTGACTCTTTCTTTCATTTAAGCATTGTTAGGAGGAGGAGGAGGAGGAGGAGGAGGAGGAGGAGGAGGAG
>JADRCD010232288.1:0-15209 GCA_019843815.1 Montemys delectorum
ATGTGTGTATTTATTATATGCATATTGCATAGACATGTCCATGTGTGTATGTGTGTATTTAAAATCTTGGATTAAATGGGCACACCCTCTAAATCACCAAAACATTATACAACTATATGCAAAAATTTCAATAGGTGTTTAACCATTAATAAAAGTGAAGGTCTATAAAAAAAATATGTTCTTGTTGTTTTTGTTTGTTTGTTTGTTTTTTGGAGGGGAACCTGGGAAAGGGAAAATTTACATGTAAATAAAGAAAATATCTAATAAAAAAACAAAAAACAAAACAAAACAAACAAACAAACAAAATCCTCAGTTCTAAATAGGCTAAGTAGCATTTTAATTAAATGTTTACTTGTCACCAATTTTGTATAATCTGTTTTTGAAGTAGAAACTTTCCTAGTTCATCTTTTGAAATTCAAAACTTGATAAACCTGTTTATATGAGATAAAAATTATTGAACTATATTATATATGAATAAAAATACCATACTCAATAAACATATTAGAATAGACTTTTACATCAAAGGGAAATAATGAACATAGACAACAGACATTTGCTCAAATGAATGTTTGAACAAATGTCTGTTGTCTATGTTCATTATTGCCCTTTGATGTAAAAGTCTATTCTATAATTTTTTAAAACTTTTTTATTAATTAATTTATTTTTTCACTCCATATTTTATTCCCCTACCCCAATCCACCCTCCAACTGTTCCACATCCCATACCTCCTCCCCACCCAACTGTCTCCATGTGGATGTCCCTATACCCAACACCACCTGACCTCTTGACTCCCTGGGGCTTCCAGTCTCTTGAGGGTTAGGTACATCATCTCTGAATGAACACAGACCAAGCAGTGCTCTACTGTGTGTGTGCTGGGGGCCTCATATCAGCTTGTGTATGCTGCCTATTTGGTGATGCAATGTTTGAAAAATCTCTGGGTGTCTAGATTAATTGAGACTGCTGGTCCTCCTACAGGATCTCCCTTCTCCTCAGCTTCTTTCAGCCTTCCCTCATTCAGCAACAGGGGTCAGCTGCTTCTGTCCATTGGTTGGGTGCAAATATCTGCATCTGACTCAGCTGCTTGTTGGGTCTTTTGTAGGATAGTCATGAGCAATTTTTATGAGTGCTCCATAGCCTCAATAATAGTGTCAGGTCTTGGGACCTGCCCTTGAGCTAGATCCCACTTTGGGCCTGTATCTGTACCTTCATTTCTTTGGTCTCCTCTCCATTTCCATCCCTGTAATTCTTTCAGACAAGAACAATTATGGGTCAGGATTGTAACCGTGGGACAGCAACCCTATCCCTCACTTGATGCCCTGTCTTCCTGCTGGAGGTGGGCTCTATAAGTTCCCTCTCCCTACTGTCAGGCATTTCATCTAAGGTCCCTCCTTTTGAGTCCAGTGAGTTTCTTGCCTCCTAGGTCTCTGCTGCATTCTGGAGGGTTCCCCCAACCTCATATCTCCTGATATTGCCTGTTTCTATTTTTTCTGCTGGCACTCAGGGCTTCAGCCCATTTCCCCCACCCAATACCAGATCAGTTTTCCCTCTCCCCCCTACTCCCTGCCTGTCCACTTTACCTCCCAGATCTCTCTTTCTCTCCCCACTTGTGATTGCTTTTTTCTCTCTCCCAAGTGGGACTGAGGCGTCTTCAAGTGGGCACTTAGCTTGTTGACATGTTTGTGTTCTGTGAATTGTTTCTTGGGCATTCTGTACTTCTGTTTTCTTGCTAATATCCACTAATTAGCAAGTACATACCAGACATGTTCTTTTGGGTCTGAGTTACCTCACTCAGGATATTTCTTAATAGACAAGATGAATCAAGGCTATCTACTATATTAATAAGCTCAAAGGAGAAAAACTATGTATGTATGTCAATCTATTAGGCATTTATACAAAATCAACACTGAAAATATATCAAAATTTCTAAGTAGGAGGATAAATTATTGAACTTGTTTGACATTTTGGCTGGATCTCTGACTAGTGAAGCACTAAACATGGGGAATACCAGCTCAATGACATATATATATATATATATATATATATATATATATATATATATATGTATGTGTGTATGTATATACACACACACACTTTATAATTCTCATAACTAAACAACAGTAAAGGAATAAATACTACAATGACAAATTACAGGCCATCCATGTTACCTTCATGACTGGATATCAGCCAAATGCTAGAAATTATGGGTCAGCACATGGATCAGATGTCATTCTTGTTAGCTTTAGAATGAAGCCTGCAATGAGATATAAAGACCAATCTTCCAGACTAGAAACAGATAAAAAATATTGTAATGCTAAATGCTAGTAAGTATCCAGAGGAACTACATCAGTCCCATTTTATTAGTCAGAGTATAAAAGGAGGACGGTTTGTCACTTTCCTCTTAAAAATAAACAACAACAACACAAATCACTATGGCAACTTCATTCAGGAAACTCTTATAACAAAAGAAAATTGTATGTTCATATACAAAATCTTGAGGAAAAATGATTTACTGAAACTCTACTCACAGTATAAATAAAGGAAACAACCTGTAGATTCTTTTAGGGTTAATGCACATGGAGAAAATGTTTTAAAATCTATAGCATGTAGGTCACAGGCTATCCATAACAATGAAAAGGAAAATGCTTCTACATGTAAAACTGGAGGACTTTCCAGAGCATTCTGAATGAAACAAGCAAAGCTAGTTTCGTATATAAATCTTTCATATAACATGGTTCTTTCATCATGAAATGATGAAATTGAAGAGTGAAGACAGAGCCATTGACTGTCAGGGATGATTGTGTGGCAACGATGGAGCAAGGATAGTCCATGTCATATATTAGAATACTTGAAATTATGGAAATTATTTTGATCAGACTTTGTATTATACAAATCATAGAAACTTAAAGAGAAGATAAAGTTTTTCCTCATTGTGTCACCAAGACATTGACAGAATAGATTTTATTATATAAATTTTAATTCCTTCTCATGTCATAGTGTTGCTGAAGAACTCATGTGAGTCAAGGCCACCTAATTCTGATTTGCATACAATCACTATGGAAAGAAAAAAATCATTCTTTCCAAACACTGAATCATCAGAACAAGTCTGCATACACAGTTTCAAAATAGGAACAACATACATTATGATTAGTATATAATAATCAATTAACTAGTAAGATAAGTTTGGATACATAGCACATACTTACTGTAGGAGGAAAAGCAGTTAGAATATCTAGAATTCTTTAGAGAAAAAAATAAGTAACAATGATTCTAGAAAAAAAAATCCCAACAAATTTAGTACATAAAATAGTAGATCATCATATTTTTATCACTGAACCAATGTCCTGAAAACACATATGTGTAACACATGTAAATTTAAATATTCTCTTTAAACATTTGTATGTAAACATAGTAACTCTTCCTACAGTTTAAGTTTAAATTAGTTTAGTGTAGGCCAGATTTGTCTTTATTTTATACTTAGTGCCTTTGCATTTTCAAGTGCAATGTTATTGCTGGAACAGAAAGTTTTCTTTGGATATTTGAAACACAGAATGGCATTCAGCACCTTCAAAGTGACCCTTTTGTCTTTGACCAAGTTCCACAATAAAGAAAATTAAAGCAAGAAAATACAGCTTTTTTTTATGACGCTCACAGTTGGGGTCAGTCGCGTTTTATATGGTGAAGACCATAAATAAGGGAATACTAAAGCTATTTGCATTTTAACATTGTTGAAATATTCTCTTTTTTTTCTTTTATTGGATTCTAGAGAAAATTGTGCCCTTTTTTATGTATAATGGTGCTTCTGAAAATGCAGTTGTATCATTGGATCGTAACAGACTGCCAAATTTCTGGGTTTTTTTTTTCCTTTTTCTGTTTTCTCTATGAAGCAAAAAGTAATTGTGTTCTGTTTATTCTTTGTCTGTTGTATGAAAGTTATTCTGAAGTTAGTCATAGAAAATGCTGGGACGGAACATAAGAGGTTCTTTTTAAACTAGGTGCTCTTTAATTAAATATGAAAAGCTAATTTATGATAATACTATGCTCACAGTAATGAGGTACCCCTATTTAAAGGTCACTAGAATTATTTTACCATACACCCTCGAGTTTGGCTCTTGTGCAGAGTAGCTATCTTCTTTCTTATAAATCAGGCTACATCGATGTCAGCCTGGGCTGCTACACTCAGCATCCTTAGAAGTCCCACCTTCTTATTTCTCCTCTATTTGTTAGAAAAGGATGAAATGATTGAAACAGCACTCCTTTTTGATAAAAATATATATCCTTTAAAATGCATAAGAGTCAGAACGAAAAATTATAATATCAAACTGTTTCCTTTTTTGTTAATTGAGTGGATAATTGATTAATTAATTGAGTGAGTAGTTGTAGTTTAGAGTCGGTTTCATTAAGCTATTAGATAAGAATGAGAAAAGGATAGGGGTTTCTGTACAGAAACTGGGAAAGAGGATAACATTCAAAATATAAATATATGAAATATCCAATAAAGAAAGAAAAGCAGACATTAAAGTTACTGAACAGTGTAGATCAAAATGATCTAATAAGAGCAAAATCCAAATATTCTTCTAAATAAAATAGCTTTCATTTTTACCATATCAACATATCTATACCCTGGTATGATGCTATATTAAATGCTCATATACCTTTAACAAATATTTATTAAATTACTGATCCTTCTTTTGAAGTTCTATCACTCAATAATCAACAATGACCCAATAATTAAACTGCAATCACACAGTCTGTAGGATGAGTTTGTAAGAAATTACTTGAAAATAACATTACCAGTGTAACTGGATATCAGAGTCCTAACATTCTAAAATAAAAACTCAAAATGTGACATGTGAACTTATTTTATGTTAAGGCTGCTCACTGCACTTCTGATAATGAGCCTATCAAGTAGGACACATTACCAAATTGTTACTAATTAATAGGTCAAGAGCTCTTTAAAAAATACAAATAATATAATCTTTTTGACAAGAGATGTGCACAAATTTGCATGGCAATGTCTTCAGGTCCAGCGATGTAAGAACAATAAATTTAAAGGGATGTTCTCTTGGTCACTTTTTTAAACCAAGCTATTTCAAATCTACCATTTGACCTCTTGAACAAAAAAATGAAACTAAAAGCAGGTCTTGTGTAGGGGAAGAGCTGCAACAGGCCGAAGCAAGGCCAAGAGGCTCTATATTTGAAGCAGCCTTTTATTTCTGGGTCTCTGATATCCAAGTCACAGCTTTCAAAAACACCTCTCTTGTGACTTGGTCTCATTTATCTCTCTGGATTTATCAAAGTAGTTTACATGGAAGGTATTTTGAAACTCCAATTTAGCTTTTATTTTTCAATAAAAAAATTGACAGCCCAAAAAACAGTGTAGTAGTGACAGAAGAGAGAGGGCAGCCTGGACAGAAGGTTAAGGCCCCACTGAGCCAGACTACAAAGTTTTTGGAGAGCAGACTTACAGAGCTTCCTAAATACCTCGGAGAAACACTGTAACTAGAGGACTATTACTGGTCCTCAACCTTTCATTCACTAGTAGAAAGAAGACTATTAGAATATGACTTAGAATGCTTTAATATAGTTGTCTTAGTTCAGTATTCCTTTTTACTAAAATTTAATTTCACATACTTTTAGTAAACTTATGATTAAAAACAGACTTGAAAATAAATAAGAACACCATTCATGAACATTAATCTGATGCAAAGTCTAAACAAGAAATAGAATAGGGCATCTCATTTGAAGAGCTGTGGATTTCGTTGCATTACAAAACAAATTGTAGGTAGGTTGCAAAAATTATTCAAGCACTGTAGGATCCTGTCAGACCCAAGACATACAAAGACACATGTCTTAGTTATATTTCTATGCTGACACAATGGCCAAAATCACATGAGGAGAGAAGGTTTTATTTTTCTTATATATCACAGTTAATTGAGAGAATTCAAGGGAGGAACTCAAATAGGGAAGAAACATGGAATCAGGAGCTGACGTGCAGAGGTCATGGAAGACTGATGCTCACTGCCTTACTTAGTTTCTAATGGCTTACTTAGCCTACTTTCCTATAAAACCAAATACCACTAGCACAGCAGTGACACTATCCATACTGGGCTGGGCGCTCCCCATCAAGCACTAATTAAGAAAATGCCTTTTTGAGGATACACTTTCTTCTCAGCACCTCATGGTAAATTCTCCAAAACTGACAATATAATTGGTCATAAAACAGGCCTCAGCAGATAAAAGAAGATAGAAATAATTCCTTGCATCCTATCAGATCACTACAGACTAAGGCTACTCCTCAATAACAACATAAACAATAGAAAGCCCACCCACGTACACGTGGAAGCTTAACAACATTCTACTCAATATAACTTAGTCAAAGAATAAATAAAGAAAGAAATTAAAGACCTTTTAGAGCTTAATGAAAATGAAGCCACAACATATTCAAACTTATGGCCCACAATGAAAGCAGTCGCCTAAGAGGAAAATTCATACCTCTGGGTGTCTCCAAAAAGAAACTGGAGATAGCATACACCAGCAATTTGAGAGCACATGTGAAAGCTCTAGAACAAAAAGAAGCAAATTTACCCAGAGTATTGATGGCAGGAAATAGTCAAACTCTGGGATGAAATCAACCAAATAGAAATGAAAAGTGCTATACAATGAATCAACCAAACCAGGAGCTGATTCTTTGAAAAATATCAACAAAATAGATAAACCCTTATCCAGATTAACTGAGGGGCACAGAGACAATATCCTAATTAACAAAATCAGAAATGAAAAAGGAGTCATAACAACAGTAACTGAGGAAATCCAAAAAATCATGAACTCCTACCACAAAAGCCTATACTCCACCAAACTTGAAAACCTGGATGAAATGGACAATTTCTTAGACAGATACCAGGTACCAAAGTTAAATCAAGATCAGATAATGATCTAAACAGTCCCATATATCCCTTAAAGAAACAGAAACAGTCATTAATTGTCTCCCAACAAAAAGAAAAAAAAAAGCCCAGGACCAGATGGGTTTAGTGCAGAATTTTATCAAGCTTTCAAAGAAGACCTATTACCCTTACTCCTCAAACTATTCCACAAAATAGAAACAGAAGGTTCTCCACTCAATTCATTCTATGAAGCAAGAACTACTCTGATACCTCAACTATACAAAGACCTAATGAAGAAAGAAAACTTCAGACCAATTTCTTTTATGAATATCGATGCAAAAATACTCACTAAATTCTTGCAAACTGAATCCAAGAACACATTAAAACTATCGTCCATCATGATCAAGTAGGCTTCATCTCAGGGATGCAAGGATGGTTTAATATATGGAAATCCATCAACATAATTTACTATATAAACAAAATCAAAGAAAAAAACATATGATCATCTCATTAGATGCTGAGAAAGCATTTGACATAATCAAACACACCTTCATGATAAGTCTTGGAAAGATCAGGAATTCAAGGCCCATACCTAAATATAGTAAAAGCAATATACAGGAAACCAGTAGCCAACATCAAACTAAATGAAGAGAAACTTTAAGCAATCATACTAAAATTAGGGACTAGATAAGGCTGCCCACTCTCTCCCTACCTATTCAATATTGTTCTTGAAGTCCTAGCCAGAGCAATTAGACAACAAAAGTAGATCAAAGAGGTACAAATTAGAAAGGAAGAAGTCAAATTATCCCTATTTGGAGATGATATGATAGTATACTTAGGTGATCATCAAAATTCAACCAGAGTGTTCCTAAACCTGATAAGCAACTTCAGCAAAATAGTTGGATATAAAATTAACTCAAGCAAATCACCGGCCTTACTTTATACAAAGCATAAACAGGCTGAGAAAGAAATTAGGGAAATAACACCCTTCACAATATTCACAGATAGTATGAAATACCTTGGTGTGACTCTAACTAAACAAGTAAAAGATCTGTTTGACAAGAACTTCAAGTCTCTGAAGAAGGAAATCAAAGAAGATCTCAGAAAATGGAAAGATCTCCCATGCTCATGGGTTGGTAGGATTAATACAGTAAAAATGGCCATCTTGTCAAAAGCAATCTATAGATTCAATGCAATCCCCATCAAAATTCCAACTCAATTCTTCACAGATCTAGAAAGAGCAATTTGCAAATTCATCTGGAACAACAACAATAACAACAACAACAATAACAACAACAACAATAACAACAACAACAAAACTAGGATAGTGAAGACTATTCTCAACAATAAAAGAACGTCTATTGGACTCAACATCCTGGACCTTAAGCTTTACTATAGAGCAATTGTGATTAAAAACTGTGTGGTATTGGCACAGTGACAGGCAGGTGGATCAATGGAACAGAATTGAAGACCCAGAAATGAACCCACACACCTATGTCACTTGATCTTTGACAAAGGAGCTAAAAGCATCCAATGGAAAAAAAGAGCATTTTCAATAAATTGTGCTGGCTAAACTGGCAGTTAGCATGTAGAAGAAGTCAAATCAAAACATTCCTACCTCCTCGTACAAAGCTCAAGTCCATGGGGATCAAGGACCTCCACATAAAACCAGATATACTCAAACTAATAAAAAAGAAAGTGTGCAAGAACCTAGAGGGCATGAGCACAGGGGAAAATTTCCTGAACAGAACACCAATAGTTTATGTTCTAAGATCAAGAATTGACAAACAGAATCTCATAAAATTGCAAAGGTTCTGTTAGGCAAAGGACACTGTCAATAGGACAAAATGGCAACTAACAAATTGGGAAAAGATCTTTACCAATCCTATATCTGATAGAAGGCTAATATCCAATATATACAAAGAACTCAAGAAGGTAGACTTCAGAGAACCAAATAACCCTATTAAAAATGGGGTACAGAGCTAAACAGAATTCTCAACTGAGGAATATAGAATGGCTGGGAAGCACCTAAAGAAATGTTCAACATCCTTAGTCATCAGGGAAGTGCAAATCAAAACAACCCTGAGATTCCACCTCACACCAGTCAGAATGGCTAAGATCAAAATCTCAGGTGACAGTAGATGCTGGATATGTTGTGGAGAAAGAACACTCTTCATTGCTGGTAGGATTACAAGCTGGTACAACTACTCCAGAAATCAGTTTGGTGGTTCCTCCGGAAACTGGACATAGTACTACCAGAGGATCCAGCTATACCACTCCTGGACATATACCCAGAAGATGCTCCAACATGTAATAAGGACACATGCTCCACTATGTTCATAGCAGCCTTATTTATAATAGCCAGAAACTGGAAACAATCCAGAGGTCCCTCAACAGAGGAATGGATACAGAAAATGTGGTACATTTTCACAAGAGTACTACTCAGCTATTTAAAACAGTGAATTTATGAAATTTTTAGGGAAATGGATGTATCTGCACAATATCATCCTGAGTGAGGTAACTCAATCACAGAAGAACACAAATGGTATGTACTCACCGATAAATATTAGCTCAGAAGCTTGGAATACCCAAAATACAATCCACAATGCACAAAAAACTCAAGAAGGAATACTAACATGTGGATACTTCAATCCTTCTTAGAAGGGGGAACAAAATACCCATTGAGGGACTTGCAGAGACAAACTATGGAACAGAGACTTATGGAAGGACAAATTAGAGGCTGCTCCACCTGGGAATCTTTCCCATATTCAATTACAGAACCCAGACACTACTGTGGTTACCAGAAAGTATTTGCTGACAGGAGCATGATATAGCTGTCTCATGAGAGGCTCTGTGCCTGACTAATACAGAAGTAGAAGCTCACAACCATTCATTGGACTGAGCACAGGTTCACCAATGAAGGAGCTATATAAAGGACCCAAGCAGGTGAGTGGTTTACAGCCCCTTAAGATGAACAACAACATGAACTAGCTAGTATCCTCAGAGCTCCTAGGGACTAAACCACAAATCAAAGAGTACACATGGTGGGACTCATGACTCCAGATACATACGTAGCAGAGGATGGTCTAATCAGTCGTCAATGGTAGGAGAGGCCCTTGGTCCTGTGAAGGCTCTATGCCCCAGTATAGTAGAATACCAGGGCCAGGAATTGGGAGAGGGTGGATTGGTGAGCAGGAGGAGGAGGGAGGGAACAGGTTTTTAATTTTTTTTTGGAGTGAAACCCAGAAAGGAGATATCATTTGAAATGTAAATAAAGAAAATATCTAATAAAATATGCCTTTTTGACTTGCTTAGAGCCTAATCTTATGGGAGCATTTTGCCAACAAGCGTCACTCCTCTGGGATGACTCTAATATGTGTCAAGTTGATGTAACTAACCAGCGGAACACATATTTTTCCTTATAATATTATGATATTTATATTTATTTGTATGTGTTTGTATGTACTCCATTTGTGCAGAAGCCTGTGGAATCCAATAGATGGACAAAGATTTACTCCCTAAAGTTCAAGATACAGTTGTTTGTGAGCCATTTGAAATAAACACTAGAAACCAAACTTCAGTTGTCTAGAAGAACAACAAGAGTGCCTAAAAGATAAAACATTTATCTCCCCCAAACCTATGTTTAAAAAATCTTTTGTTTGTGAGAGTGAGTGTTTCTTTGTAAATATATGCACACATAAGTCACACATGAAGATCAAAGGACAGCCTTGGGTGTTGGTATTTGCTTCCACCTTAATTAAGAATGGATTTGTTTTTGTTAACTGTTGATCACAAGTTTGCTGAGACAGAAGCATCCCAGGTTTTTCCTGTATCTACCTCTCATGTAGCCATACAGAGGCTGAAATCATCAGTACTTGCTACCACCATGTTGAGACAGTAAAGTTCTGAGCATCTGAACTCAAATTTCCACGAATTTTTTCCCAATTAGCCAGACCTCCAGCCTACACATACTTTTAAGTACTTTTAAGTACTTTTAAGTATGTCTTCATGTAATATTGCTGAACTTTTATAACTTTGTATACATCTAACTCATGAACATAAACTGACACAAGAACTTACATTATACTATATTTAGAAAACAGTCATATTTAGTTGAGATCTAAAAAGCTTGAGTAATTTTAAAATGTTACCTCCCTATCATCTTTGTAGATAGTTTGTAGAATAAGATATTTTACTGTTTGTCTGTTGCAACACTAACCAAGCATGAAGAAAACTGGTATCTGTAGATGGTGTTATTAACTGGATGGAGGGAATAAATGGTTCATATTGAATCTGATAATATATAGCAATGTGGAAAACATAGTATGCCATGTTTTGATAAATTCTCAAAGGATGACAAATGAAGAGTTACAAGAGTGTATAATTGAATCAGGCATACTTCTGCACCAGCAGTGTCAGGAGAGTTGCCTGCCGTGCAGATTTCTCCCTACCAATGTTGGGTTCCATGAGGAGCAGTATGAATGTTCTACATAACTATCCTTTGAACTTGGATGAAGATTTTATTACCTGAGTAAATGTTGAATACTCCTGGGCTTGGTGTAGACTCTCCTCTCCTATTGTCTTTTTAGTTCAATCAGTCAAGTTAAAATATGAGTCAAAATGTTTTAGACAAGAAATATACAAGTATAGGTTTTTCTATTACTCTATGTTATCAGACACTGTTAACAAATATAAGCATATTTTCAATTTTCAGTCTAAAATTTCAAATGGTAATGAAGTCTTATCCATCAGCCTATATGTTCCACTGTGCACTTGGCCCTTGAGTCTCTGGGGTGGAAATATGATTTCTAAAGTGCCAGGCTTCTGATTTTGAGATGCTGCTTGTGTGTGGAACTGGTAAAGTGAATGCTTCATGGAGAAAAGGAAAACCATTTTTTTTCTCCTTTAGAAGGAATGGCACTCCCAGTGTAATCTGGGTACTGAGAAGCTGAACTGCGGCTATGCTGCCCAGGGGGGCCAAACCTACTGTGTACCAATGCAACATGCTTCGCTAGCAATGCAATCCATGATTCCTGTCATCAAGCAAAATGGTAGGAAGGCAAAAACTCAGTCTTCATTTTGAAAGAGTTAACATTTCGAAATGACTTAAATGATATCTGAGATGTGCTAAGGATTCCTTAGTCCCTAGGCATAATTAAAACATGGCACTCAGGACAAGACACACTCCTTTTCTTATCTGACCACAGGATTTATGAAGGGACATTGTTTACTTTTATTCAATTATTAAGAGCTGTTCTTTAAATCACAATCTTTACCCACTCCCCTTTCTGTCTTAAGAGATTTAGGTTCTTCAAAAAGTTAATTTAACCAAAGGGATTTAGTAGATTTGGGAGGAAAAAAGCTTCTTGCCACTAACACGGAAACTTTCCCCTCCTGCTTTACTTTTAGTTTCTTCATAATTCACTTTTTTTTTTAATTTCAGAAAAAAATGAGTGGGTTTCAGTATAACATTTTGATACATGTACTTGTCTCATTTTACTTTTCTAGAAACATCTTCTATTCCACATTTTACCTACATTGTGATCTCACTGTTGCCTTTCCTCCATTGACCCAGGCCTCCTGCTTTTGATTTCTTGTTTTCTATAGAGAAAGCAGTGGATGGTCAGACAGACAGACACAGATACAGACACTGACACAGACAGACAGATATAGATATAGATATGAACAAAGATACAGAGGGAATAGAAAGATAGAGAGAGACAGAAAGAAAGAAAAAGAAAGAAAGAAAGAAAGAAAGAAAGAAAGAAAGAAAGAAAGAAAGAAAGAAAGAAAGAAAGAAAGACAGAGAGAGAGAGAAAAAGAGAGAAAGAAGGAAGGAAAGAATAAGACAGACAGTGACAGAAATACAGAGAAAGACAGAAAAACACAGAGGCAGAGAAACAGATTTATATCTCAGAGTTCAAGTGAGAAATTATGTGATATTATGTCCTTCTTTCTCACCCTCCATGGTCCTGGTCTCCCCATTTTATTTTGTATCCTATAAATATGAAATATAGATGTTATGTGATCACACATTTAACAACTGCTTTCTGATTCTGGATTATTTTGCTTAACATACTTTCCATGTTTTTTATCAGTTAGATATAAGTCTTGTGTGTGTGTGTGTGTGTGTGTGTGTGTGTGTGTATGTGTGTGTCTCAATTCTGTATCTGTTTACCTGCATATGGACATTCAGGTCTTATTGTAAAGGATGCAGCAGTAAATATCTCTGTTCAGTACTGTGTACTGTGCTCACTTTGACATGTATATCTGTGTACCCAGAAATGACCTACCTCAACCAAATGGCTGTTGCTTGAATTTCCATCACTTTTCATGATATGCATTTCTGATTGTCCTAGATATCACTGTCAAACTTTAACATATTTTCTAATTATAAAACATACTTCAGATGGCAGATGGACTGAAGGAGCTAAAGGGGTTTGCAACCCCATGGGAGGAACATCAATGTCAACCTACCAGACCTTCCAGAGCTCCCAGGGACTAAACCACCAACCAAACAATACACATCGAGGGACCTGTGACTCCAACAGTATTTGTGGCAGAAGATGGCCTTGTCTAGCAACAGTGGAAGGGGAAGCCCTTGGTACTGTGAAGGCCTGACGCCCACCAAAGGGGACTGAGAGGGCAGTCAGGAGGGAACGGGTGGTTGAGTGGGGGAGCACCCTCATGAAGGCAGGGGAAGGGGAGTGTTGTGGGGGATTTTTGGGGGGAAACCAAGAGGGAGATAACTTTTTAATGTAAATAAACAAAATAACCAATAAAAAATTAAAAAAATAAAATAAAAATAAAACATATTTCAAAAATATGTCCTTAGTGTGAATACATAAATTCTTTTCACATTTATATTACTACTTGAAAAATTATGAACAAAAATTACCTATAAATTTCTAGCAAGATAAACTTCACTGTTGTGTAAAGTGGCCATGTGAAGATGTATATTTTAAATTTATAACTCATATTCTATATTAAATAACTGTGGAAACCAAACTATAATTTATTTTTAAAACCCTTTAATATACTGCTATCGTGACTGTCTAAAGTTCAACAAAATAGTCATGCCAGATGCATGATTTAACTAACATTTGAACCAACAGATTGACTTTACATTCCAGGGTTCTCAGTGAAGGGAGACAGCTGCTTTATTCAATAAGATCCCTAAAAGTGAAACTATATTTTTGATCCAAGTATTTGTGTCTTTATTTGTAATATGGCTTAATTAGAAGATTGATGGGTTTTGGTTTTTTCCACTTTAACTTGAGAAAATGAACTCTTCCTAGGAAGACATGATAAAACAAGAAATGGCATTTGATGGACAGAAGAGATGACTCTGTTACCTGAAGAAGGCTCATTACTTGGAAAGTGTTGCCATTACGCGTGTAGTGTGCACTGTTCATCTATTTGTATATATTAGCAATGATTAGCTCTTACCTCAGCATACTTACACTTCCTAGGGAAGAGAAAGAAAGGTGGCTATTGCCCAGGTGTTTCAAAGTGACCCTTGCTTTGCTGGAATTATCAGAATAATTGTTTCAAAAATCCCCCCCACCTTGGGTCCTGAAACTTTGTGGTTGGTTGCAGTTAGAGAAATGCTGTCATAACTAGTTAAACACACCCCTGAGCTACTGAGCTCTCTCTATGTTAATACTAGCAATTAGAGTTTATTTCTTTTAAATTTGTGGAGCCTAAAAATTTGAATTTTTGTTATAAAACAACACAAAGAGAAAAATCACAATCTTACAAGCATATGTAAAAAATTAAACTAAAGACATCTATATGAAAACACTTTTATTCTCATGCCAAAATTGGCCAGAGTAAACATTTTTGTTCTTACTCCTAGATTTAAGATAGTGTGCATTCATATACAACATATACACATGATTGTATATAGTTTAGATTTCACATATACATGTGACTAGATGTTTCAAGTAAATGTGAATTATTTATAGTCTCAGAGTATAAGTAAAGTATTAAAATATTGATAAAATATTAATTTTATGTTTTGATCACTTGTCTATGTATTATACCACCTGAATAAAAATAATAATAAATAATTACAATTTAAAAATTGGAATACTATTGTTTTCAAGTGTGTATTTTTGGTTTTTTCTCCCTTGACATTTTATCAGAAAGCTACTAGCTCAGAGAGTTCTGCTATGCTGTGGGACTTAGAGCTCTTGGTCTAAGTCAACAATTAGAAGGTAGAGTTGGACATAAACTCTAAGCAAAGTTATCCTATCTTGGAAAATAAAAAAGAATAGTATAATGTACATCAAAGGTGTTTTACTGTAGTCCAACCTGTTGCTTAAT